>OZ017738.1:171125823-171135823 GCA_963969285.1 Odontomyia ornata | reverse complement strand
TGGACCAACAAGCGATCGTAATCAAGGAAGTGCAAAAACAGTCAACCGAAATAAAAGTGGAGCTCGGTAGCCTGAACAATCAAATTAAATGCGTCGAGGAAAAGGTTTACCAGGTCGAGGAGAAGGTCAGCCAAGTTGAGGAGAAAATCAACTATGAGATCAGCCAGGTTGAAGAGAGAATGAACCATGAGATGGAAAAAGTGAAAAAAGAATTGGAAACAGCGAAGGCAGTAGTAACCACCTCACCAGCCCCGCTTATAACCGCAGCGCAAAGCACATCCAGAAATGTGCAAGCACCAATATTCGATGGGCAAACGGTCTGGAGTATTTACAAAATCCAGTTTGAAGCCGCCGCTAGGATAAATCACTGGAATGAGCAGGAGCGAGCAACTGCGTTAATTCTGGCTCTAAGAGGCCCAGCTGCCGAGCTTTTGCAGACTATCCCCGTTGAGCTGCATTCAAACCCGGCTGCTATAATGAATGCGCTGGACATGCGTTATGGAGACGATCATCTGAAGCAGATTTACCGGGCGCAGCTACGGCATCGGATGCAGAAGTCTGGCGAAACCTTGCAGCAGCTAGCACAAGACATTGAGCGATTGGCACTTTTGGCTTACCGAGCGTACGACCCAGAACATCGAGATGACGTAGCAGCAGAAGCATTCATCAGCGCCTTAAAGGACAAGGAATTGCAACAAGCCGTGCGGTTAGCTCAAAAGCAAACAGTCAAGGAAGCATTGGCTTATAGTTTAAATTTTGAGGCAGCCAAAAATGTGACCCGTACCACTGTCCGGGTTCGCGAGGTAGTGACAGATAAATCCAGGTGTGAGCGCGTGGGAATTGAGCGAGAGCTGCAGGTGAATGGTGCGCCTAGATGCTGGAATTGCGGGGAAAAAGGGCACCTGCAAAGAGACTGCAAGAAGGGAAGAAGACCGAGCTATTGTCCAGGGTGGTGGAGATCCAGACCGTGTCAGGAGCCTAGAACGGAGGCCCATCAAACTGCAAGGGCCAACTTCGTGGGGCGAACGTTGGCCACGAGTATCGACATCCCCAGCACCGTGCCAAGGCAACATCGTGGAGAAGCAGACAGATGCCTTCCTGGTCAAGTTGATGAAGAACAATGCACCCTAACAAACGACACTGGTGCAACCCGATCGACGATCCGACCAGACTTAGTGAGGCCCCAACTGCTCCACAAGGGCAGAGTTCATGGAATTGCTGCCGCCCTATCTCGTCATCCATGTCCAGCTAACTGCAAACATTGCCAACGGATTGAGGAAAAGGAGCCGCCCGTTGATCTGCGAGTGATAACGGCCGAATTCGATGAAGGTTGGTCATCGGAGCAGATTCGAAATGCCCAGTTAGCCGATGAAGATATCGGACCATTGCTCGTATGGAAGGAGACGACTGGGCGACCTGAGTGGAAGGACGTTTCAACGCATGGCGCAACCCTGAAAAGCTATTGGGCACAATGGAACTCCCTTCAGGTGGAGGGTGGTGTACTCAAGCGGAAATGGGAAACGGCGGATGGCAGCTCCTATAGGATGCAAACTATACTACCCAAAAGCCGAATCCACGATGTGGTAAAGGAAATGCATGAAGGATCCTCGGGAGGCCATCTTGGTGTTAACAAAACCTTAGCGAAATTGCGGGAAAGATTCTACTGGCTCCACGCTCGAGAGGACGTAGAGGACTGGTGTCGCAGATGCACAATTTGCGCTTCCGTCAAAGGCCCAAAGCGACGACTGAGAGGACAAATGCAAACCTATAACGTAGGCGTGCGATTCGAAAGGATTGCTGTTGACATCGCTGGACACTTTCTTGAATCTGAATGGGGAAATCGATACACGCTGGTTGTAGCTGATTATTTCAGCAAGTGGCCCGAGGTCTACCCCATTCCCAACCAGGAAACAACTACTGTAGCCGAACAGCTAGTGTTAAATTGGGTCAGCAGGTACGGCGTGCCTTGTGAACTACATTCGGATCAAGGCCGAAAATTTGAGTCACTAGTTTTTAGCGAAATGTGCGAGCAGCTGGGAATACGGAAAACGAGGACAACACCGCTGCATCCCCAATCCGATGGAATGGTCGAACGTTTCAACGGCACGCTCAATAAACACCTTGCCAAAATGGTTGACGAGAACCAAAGGGACTGGGACCGACATATCCCACTATTTTTAATGGCGTATAGAGCCGCTGAACATGCGTCGACGGGCCAAGCCCTAGCCAAAGTCATTTTTGGAAAGACTATTCGTTTGCCAGCCGATATAAAGTTCGGAACACCCCCTGAGAAACCCCAAACGATCTCGGAGTACGCAAGTGATCTAAGACAACGGTTGAACCAGATACATCGGACAGTGCGAAAACACCTCGAATCGGCTACTGACCGCATGAAGACCAGGTATGATCTAAAGGCTAATTCTACTGGCTTCCAGCAAGATGACTTGGTGTGGCTATATAACCCGCAACGGCGAAAGGGTAGGTCTCCAAAGTTGCAACATGATTGGGAGGGACCATACCGAGTTACAAAGCGAATCAACGACATCGTATACCGAATACAGGAACATCGTAAGCCGAGAGCTAAAATGAAAATCGTGCATCTGGACCGTCTTGCCCCATATTACACCCAGGGAGAATTGACTACAAATAGCGACACATCTTTTCGGGGCGAAAAGAACTGAGGTGGGGGCAGTGTTACATGTACAAATAATTACATGTACAAATAATTCTGCGAGCTACTGTCGCAATTGTTTTCATCATCATTAAGAACGTCAACGAATGAATTTACTCGAACCCACGAGAATCCAACAAGCATGATCAACATCTGCAAGTGACGTCACTCCATTCATGAACTTGCTCGAACCTACCAGGTACCTCTCGGTAGAACATTCGCCAATGTGCGAGAAATGGGTGAATAGGTAGAGACCCTATATAAAGGCGAGCTGAATGAATGGGGAATCATTCATTCGACCGCGATAAGAACTGCGATTGTGTGTGGGAAGTGTGTTTCGTAATAATGAAGTAATTTAGAAGACAATTGCGATAATAAATTTATGGACAAGTGTTAGATTTTATTTTAATAGTGACAATTAAAATTAGTGAAAGTGTTAACTGATTATTGTGCATTTTATTTAATTAAATAAACACTTTTAACTTAAATTAAAAGATATTGCGTTTTCACTTTCCCGGAACATTAAAATTATTATTGGCCGCGAACCAATAACACGCGACAATATATATACATATATATATATATATATATATATATATATATATATATATATATATATATATATATATATATATATATATATATATATCATATACATACTACTGTGTCCAAAAAATAAGGTGACATTTGAATTTAAGCTGCGCGCGTCGAAGAATTTGGAGAATTATTTTTTTAAGGTTGGTAGTACTTTCAGTGACATCTATGTCAAATTTACATGTCAAAATATTCATTAGTGTTTGAAATATGCGTCGTTTTGTGAGCTGCTAAAAGTGAGTTTTTCGTTTTTTGCGATGTCGAAATTTGTTGAATTTGCATTAAATTTTGTTTTCGAAATCAATTTTCTACTGCGGATACATTGAGGATGGTGCAGAAAGCCTGTGGTGATGGGGCTATGTCTATAAAGATGTTTACAAGTGGTATAGTGAGTTTCAAGCCGGCCGTGAACGTGTCGAAGACGAAGAGCGTCCTGGGCGCAGTGGCGGCTCCAAAGGGGGGCCATGCCCCCCCCCCCCCCGACAGCTCAGAAAAATTCTTTTTTTCGTATTTCAAATTGTATATAAAATTATGTTTGACCCAATATCGGAAAAGCCATTTCGTACAAGATTTGCAAAGACGAAACTTATTTCTTTATTTCTATATAATATTAACTTATATACACCTAATTCAAGTTTACATTTTTGGGTTATTATATAGAATACCTGCATCAGCGGCAATTTTACTACGATTTTTAGCAATAACAATTATACATTTATTTGTTTCTCCGTTTTAAAATGGAAATTCATCATCGAAATTGATCAAAATAAATTATTATCTACGATAGCGAGATCCGAATTGGGCCTTGTCGACTTTGCACGACCGAAACCGATATCTGCCGAGAGTCAATGGAGCAACGATCTTGCAGTCCCTACGTCGACACCAATGATATTATACTGAGAGGTAGTGAAGGAAAACTATCGATAGCACTATCGACACTATCGATAGTATTTCACTATCGCACCACTATCGATAGTCCCCTGTACTATCGAATGTTTTCGTTAGTTTAAGAATATGTTTGGAATTGGAATTTTACAGCCCAAAAAGAAAAAGAATGATTCTATTCTTTTTCTTTTTGGGCTGTAAAATTCCAATTCCAAACATATTCTGCTAAAATTTGTTCCATTTGCGTTTTCCATTTTAGTTGTTTTTACATAACATCACATTGAAAATCCATTCGATCATGTTCAATCAGGGGTGTCGTTCTAAATTTCCCCAAAAACTAATTTGAGAATTCAATGAAAATTAACCTTTAAGGGCAGAATGGCAACTCTTTAAACTATCGCAGTGGCCTTCAAATGCATTTGTTTATCTTACCGGTCGTTCTCGTTCTTTTTTTACTCATCGCGCGTGCAGTTTTTCGTCCATTGAAATTGTCATTTTGTTGAAATTAAAATTTTTAAAAAGTTATCATTTTCTCATTCTCAGTGGAAAAGGGCTCGAAGCATGCTCGAAGCCTCTATTGTGTTTTAAAGTGATTTTTACTGTTGTGTGTTTGTTTTGTCTCCGAGTCCTGATGGATTCCAAAAATGTAAGTACTGTGTTAATATATAAATATGTTTAAATATATATATATATATATATATATATATATATATATATATATATATATATATATATATATATATTATATATATATATATATATATATATATATATATATATATATATATATATATTATATATATATATATATATATATATATATTTATATATATATATATATATATATATATATATATATATTTATATATATATATATATATATATATATATATATATATATATATATATATATATATATATTTATATACCAACAAGTATCGTGAGAGAGCCTGGGCCACCACACCAGTCAGAGCCGATACAAGAGAAACTATGTGCACTGAGGGACAAATTTTCACCGATACTCGGTCTAGAAAGCAGTCAAGTCCAAGCTGAATTCGACTTATGGAAAGCTAAATGGATTAGAGAAAAACCGTCTGGTGTAAAACTGCCGAATACAGCACTTGATGCATTAGAAGCTTGCGACGCAGATATTTTCCCATCAATTCATGGTTTGTTGAAGATACTTTCTACTTTGCCAGTAAGTGTAGCGTCTGCTGAAAGGTCGTTCTCCACGCTGCGTAGGCTGAAGACGTGGTTAAGGTCGACAATGGGTGAAGAAAGATTAAGTGGACTTTGTTTACTTCATACACACCGAGATGTAGAGGTAGATATTAACAAAGTGATTGATAGATTTGCTAAGTCTGGTAACAGAAGGATGGATTTTGTTATTTAGTGTTAATCAATTATCTAACTAATGTAAATATTTGTAACATAAATAAAACATTTAATGTTTATTCTGAAAGTGGTACTTATTTCCAGTTTGTGTGGATTGAAATAGGTTTTTAACTACCCAGACCATAGAGTAAATAATTGATCTGTTAAAATACTTTCTGGCATTCAAGACTTGGAATGATCAGGCTGAACTAAACGTACAATCAAAACAAAGTTGAAGTACATTTATGTGACAGTAATGTTCAACAAAAAAAAAAAAATAATGATAAAATAATAAACAAATTTCTTAATCATGAAATTATTACAATCTATAACAAAGTGTTAATAAAAATGTATTGGAAGGGGGGGGGGGGGGGGAGGAGACTAAAAGTTTCAACCAAACTTTCCCGTACACGCCCCCCCCCCCCCCCCCCCCGAGAAACTCTCCTGGAGCCGCCCCTGCCTGGGCGACCGTAAACCTCTTCTCTTCTTCGATTATCGCGGTGTTGTGCATTATGAATTCCTTCCGCCGGGCCAAACAGTCAATATTATATTATATTATTTGAACGTTATGCGTTGTTTACGTAACGCTATCCGCCTAAAAAGGCCGGAATTGTGGAAAGACCATTCTTGGTTTTTCCCCACAATAATGTACTATCCCATACTGCACTCGTATTTCGTGATCATTTCGCCAAAAACTCAACCCATATCGTTCCGCAACCACCGTATTCACCTGATCGCCGTGCGACTTCTAGCTGTTCAGCAAGCACAAAAGACCGCTCCGGGGACACCGTTTTGATACGACAGGGGAGATTCAAGCCGCAGCGAAGACGGAACTGAATGCCATCCCGAAAACGACGCCTATCTCAAACACTAATGAATATGTTGACATATAAATTTGACATAGATGTCACTGACAGTACTAACAACCTAAAAAAAATAATTCTCCAAATCCTTCGACGCGCGCAGTTTAAATTCAAATGTCATCCTTTTTTTGGGTAACAGTAGTATATTCATAAAATGACCTGAGTATCACCGGATGGCAACACACAAAACCAGATCGATCATGTTCTCATCGAACAACGTTGAGCCTCGAGTATACTTGACGTCCGTACATACCGACGAGCCAATTGTAACTCAGATCATTACTTGATCAAATTAACCTATCGATGCCGTATGTCAAAGGCATATTCCGCGAAGACCCGCTGCAAAAATTTGACATCGAAAGAGACGAAGAGAGAACACTATGAAAATCTCAGAAGATTAGCGAATAAGATCATTAGGATTAAGAAAAGAAAATACTATGACGACCAATTGAGAAATATAGATGTAAGTTTAGCGAGCAACAACACAAGACAAGCATACAAAGTAGTGAAAAGCCTGAAACGTGGTTATCAGCCCCAAAACCACGCTCTGTCGTGATGACATCGGCAATATCATCGCTGATGAAACAAAGATTAAGGATTGATGGGTATCATATTTCAAGAACCTTCTTAATCCTCTGCACAGCTCCAGTACATCGGAGCCTATAGATGTCTGCGGAGAGCTTCCATTGGTCCCATCAACTCTGGATGAAGTTTGTTCCATCATAAAAGCCCAAAAGAATAATAAAGCGCCGGGCATCGATGAGATTCCAGTGGAGCTCATCAAATATGGTGGCAGTAGTGTTCATAAAGCTATTCACAAAGTCATCCAGCATATTTGGCAACAAGAACAATGCCGAAAGAGTGGATCCAATTAATTATATTCCCTATCCACAAAAAAGGTGACAAGCTACACTGCGAAAATTATAGAGGCATATCACTACTTTGTACGGCGTACAAATCATTTTCTAAAATCTTAGAAAATAAATTTGGATCATACGCGAACAGTATTATTGGAAAGTATCAAGGTGGTTTTAGAGCAGGTAGATCAACAATAGACCAATTGTTCAGAGTCTAGTGACAATGACAATGCCGTCGATGAACTCCCAAGTCCGCATCAATAACCAATTCACCGATGCCTTTGACACAAATATCGGACTAAAGCAGGGAGATAGGCTGGCCCCATTGCTATTCAATTTGGCTCTGGAGTACGTCATAAGGAAGCTACCTGTTGATATGCGAGGTATATTAGTATTCAAGTCGAGCCAAGTAGTAGCCTATGCGGACGACATCAACATTTTGTCACGGTCATTAACAACTGCCAAGGAACTCTTCCTGAAACTCGACAGCGAAGCAAAACTAGTAGGGCTACAAATCAATGAAAATAAAACAAAACTCATGACGCAGTCGAGGAAAAATTCCTCAAATACGCAAAATATCACACTTGGCGAATACAGTATCGAAAATGTTGGCGAATTTGTGTATTTAGGCGCCAAAATAACGAGAACGGGTAATGAAAGAGAGGAAATACGCCGAAGAATACAGCTCGCATATAAAATATTTTATTCAGTTTTGACGATCTTGAAGGCCAGCTGCATGCACAGGAAAACAAAGCTCCAAGCATAGAAATCTGTGATGAGACCAGTGTTACCAGTGCTATGGGTGTGAAATATGGACCCTAACCCAAGCATCCGCAAATATATTGAACGCCTTTGAGCGACGGCTCCTGAGCAAATAATCGGAGCGAAGCTAGACGGGGACCAATAGCGAATCCGATACAACCATGAGTTGTATGAAATTTTGGACGAACCGGAGGTCTCAATGATTGTAAGACTGCGGTAGCTGCAATGGGCTGGCCACATGAATCGTATGGACGAACAACGGTTACCCAAAAGGTATTCGTTGGTAGAACTGAAGCCCGGAGACCAATGGGGAAACCGAGGAAACGCTGGTCTGACTTGGTCGATGAAGACAGTTCATTGCTGCTCGGATTTCGAAATTGGAGGACGCGGTCAACGGACCGAGACAATTAGGGACGCTATTTGCAGGAAGCGAAGGCCCGGTAGGGGATGTAGTGCTAAGAAGAAGAAGAAGATGTGTGTTTAATTTCGAAGGAAATGCGTTCAGAAACGGGAACGTGGCGGATAATTTTAAAATTAATTAATTTATTAAATCAACTCTCGTGTTTAAATCGTTAAGATTTTATGTACGTGATATAACTAACTACTGACTGATCGCAAACCAGTAAATTAACTACAATAACTGGAACGGGAGCTCCTAAACACCGTGAAGCAATCGCAGAATCTCGATCCTAGAGCAATAACCTGGCTTCAATTAACTGCACTCACATGTAATCAATTTAATAGTTAAGTAGAGCAACGGAATCAATTTCTGAATTTTAAATCAAAACAGCTTAGATTTTTCGCTATGAAATAAAATCCAGTTACTCAACAGTAAATTAACTGATAATAACTAAACAATAAAAATAAATAGAACAATTTAACAGCATCGCAATGTCAAGGCAAGTTGGAACGAGAAGTATAATCCTTCGTGGTATAATTATCACAATTAAAATAATCCCAATGAATTGATAAGTGTTTATAGTAGGCATGGTTTAGCCAGACATTAATATCCGTGTTGTAAGCCATTCCAACAAACCAAATCCAAGACGATATTCTTTTCGTAAAGATTATAACTTTCACCGCCTAGCATTGCGCGCTTTCTTTCTAATTTTATGTTTATGTTGTTTTTCTGTTGTTTCAGCGCGTAATAAATTTGCTTCAATTTAATACACTAAACATTAATATAGAACATGAAAAAGTTCTTAAAAAAACAAAATTTTTAAAAGTTTGCAGGCCCCTTACCCCCCAACAACGAGCGCTCGTCAGAGGAGTGGGTAAGTACCCTTCTGTTTATTTATATGGTTGTTTGAAGAAGTAATATTCTTTTATAAGAACGTTTTTTCTTTATATTATTTACATTATTATTTGGATACCATTTTCGCTAATTAATATTGATATAATTAACTCTTTTTTATTATATATATTAAAAAATTTATTTTTTTGATGTTTCACTTTAAAGCCAACAATATATATATATATATATATATATATATATATATATATATATATATATATATATATATATATACCGGGTATGGGACCCGCCCCGTTGGTTGGCCCCTCTACTCTTGAGCTAGCCATCGGATGAGCTCTCCCTTTTCTTTTGTTGTTACTGGTGTTTTTGCTGTGTAGAGTGGCCTTCCGCATGGGTTTCCTATTTATGTTAAAGTTTTATATGAGTCGATCATTTTTTTTGTGTTTGGGAGGTGAATACCATTCACGCACAGAATGTGGGACTCCCATGTTCGCAAGAAGGTGACTGGACTACCCACTAAGCACCTCCCCTATCAACCTGAGAACTCAACCTGGAACCGTTTGACATATTACTTCGGGCCAGCTCTCGTTTTGTTAGGCCGTGAGGCGCCTTCAAGGGAAGAGGGGAAGAGGAAGTGCCAGAAAAGCGATCCCCCAGCCCCAACGCCCTCGGCTGCTGTGTCCTTTTTATATTTTTGGACTGCCCGAGCATAATGTGCCACCTGGTTCCATTTGTCAAC
>OZ017738.1:171020823-171120823 GCA_963969285.1 Odontomyia ornata | reverse complement strand
ATCAAATTGGACATAATCAATCTTAGTTCTAAAACCAGTCGCTGGTATGAACGTTAGTCATCATCTGCGCATTTATTCTAGTCATAACTTCTCTTGATACGCCTAAATAATACTTAGAATATTGTATTTTTGATGTCGCGTATCTGAAAAGAGTAGAAATTTAAATTACCTGAAAGCAGGAATCGTTTTCAAAGGTTGAAAACGATTGTTTGAATCTGCACTTAGCACGGGGTCACATAAATTTTGCCGGTCGTCCTCCATGCCGTGAGCGTTGTCTGCTAAGAAACTTGCACCCTTAAAATGCACAATGTTCAGAAGTCGTGAAGAAATTTATTGCAAACTTACCGAACTCATATTATTATAGCTTGGTACCAAACTAACCATGATAATAAACTTTCATTGTGCGAACGTCACAATATCTCTGCGTATCGCCCGTCAAAATTTCCTTGACTTTCGCTTGTAATGAAAAACTGCACGTTATTTGTTGTCATTCGATTTTGCAGAGATGCAATGTCATCTTAGTTCTACTAGGCATCGTCAGATGCCGCTCATGAACCGGAAATGCAGTTTTAATGCATGTGAAGGTTTTTAAATAAAATTTTTACAAATTAAATTCTCAATTCGCACTTGAAATTCAGTCCTTTGCATCTATATATTATAATTGAAAAACAACAAATAATATTAATGACAAAGTTAAGAATGAAAAATGTAATTAGAAATTGCATAAGATTACGCTTTTTACACCAACTTAATTTAAATATATTCGATAATTTTTTTTTACTCTACAGTGAGCTTTTATTGCTTCGTTCAGATATTGATCTCGTTTTTCGGATAGAAACTACTTATGAAAATTCTTTGTGTATAGCTACATAATTGAGTTGCTTTAATAATTTTTCTGAAAAGTTATTAGAGAAGAAAAATGTTGGAAGAAGGTGGTTTCGACGTGTGTACGAATTCTCCTCAGGCCATCACTCTTATTAGATATACACCGGTGATGGTGACCATCATACTTAGAGATGAGATAATTATTCGAACTCAATATTTTTTTGTAACTATGAATGATGTTCAGGTTAATGTTCTCCTGTAAGTACTTGTCACTGCTAAACGTTTTATAAATTGATCATTTCACCCTTTTTACATCAACTTAATGTAAATCTATAAGATAATATTTTTTGAAACCACCTTCTAACATTTTTCTTCTCCAATAATTATTCAGAAAAATTATTAAAGCAAGTCAATTATGTAGCTACACACAAAGAATTTTCACAAGTAATGTAGAGATTACATAATTATATATTTGCAAGCTATGGACAGATAATTCAATAATATTAACTTGATGAGAGTTGCTTGTAGACTAGATTATACGGTATGCTGCAAAAACGAAGGTACTGTTGCCAATAGATTTCAATTGCACAATGTTTTGATTTCATGGATGCTAAAGTATTTTTTCTAAATTACTAAATCTATTTAAGCTAATAATATAATTTAAGCTTATAATGTCGAAAAAGTCACACAAATAAGCAGAAGGAAGAGTAATTCAAAATTTTGCGACTAAAATTGACCCGCAAAAGTCATAGTATCCAAATTTCTTTAAAGAATAAACCAGAGCAACGTAACGGTAAAATCAAAATATGCCACATTTTTGTCACAAATTAGAAATACAAGAAAAGTATCTTCAGCCTGAAATGGGTGTTCAGGGCCCACCGAATAGATCTACACTGGAGACATTAAGTATTCATTTATCATAAAAAAACACAACTATTCCAAAGTCGTTTGCAAAAGTTTCCGGCATTGGAGCTGCAGTTTTAATTCATGAAATTGTAAAGTAATCTCAAATCAGAGATTTCATGTCAGTGTAGTGCACCTTCAAAAAGAGAGCTGTTTTTCGAAAATTTGACAATTTAATTTTTTTTCTAGGTTTACGAAATGAGCTCCAATTATTCAGAAACGTTCGACTTTTCCATCGGATTGGGGATGCAGTGGTGTTGTCCTCATTTTCAGTATTCCCAGCAGCTCGCACATTTCACCAGAAACTAGTGACTCAAAGTTTCGGCCTTGGTCCGAATGTAGTTCGCAAGGTACGCCTTACCTACTGACCCAATTTAACACAAGCTGTTCAGCTACAGTAGTTGCTTCCTGGTTGGGAATGGGGTAGACCTCGGGCCACTTGCTGAAATAATCGGCCACAACCAGCGTGTATTGATTTCCCCGTTTGGAGTCAGGAAAGGGTCCTGCGATGTCAACAGCAAACCTTTCAAACGGTACCCCCACGTTATAGGTTTGCATTTGTCCTCTCAGTCATCGCTTTGGACCTTTGACGGGAGCGGAAATCATGCATCTACGACACCAGTCCTTTACGTCTTCTTGAGCGTGGAGCCAGTAAAACCTTTCCCACAATTTCGCCAAGGTATTGTTAACACCAAGGTGGCCTCCCGAGGATCCTTCGTGCATTTTCTTAACCACATCGTGGACTCGGCTTTTGGGAAGTATAGTTTTCATCCTATAGGAGCTGCCATCTGCCGTTTCCCATTTCCGCTTGAGTACGCCACACTCCACCTGAAGGAAATTCCACTGTGCCTAATTAATTTGAGGGTTGTGCCA
The DNA here is from genome assembly GCA_963969285.1 of Odontomyia ornata. Classification (NCBI taxonomy): domain Eukaryota; kingdom Metazoa; phylum Arthropoda; class Insecta; order Diptera; family Stratiomyidae; genus Odontomyia; species Odontomyia ornata. Next base: position 171,118,222 of record OZ017738.1, on the reverse strand, counting down.
TGCATCGAAACGTCCTTCCACTCAGGTCGACCAGTTGTCTTCTTTCTTTCATCGGCTAACTTGGCATTTCGAATCTCCTCCAATGACCATCCTTCATCGAATTTCGCCGTTATCACTCGCAGATCAACGGTTGGCTCCTTTTCCTTAATCCATCGGCAATGCTTGCAGTTTGCTGGATATGGACGACGAGATAGGGTGTCAGTATTTCCATGAACTACGCCCTTTCGATGAATAATTTTGTAATCGCATGACTGCAATCTTTCGATCCATCTCGCAACTTGCCCGTCGGGGTTTTTGAAGTTAAGCAGCCATCTCAGCGATGCATGGTCTGTTCGAAGAACAAATTTTTAGCCATATACGTACTTGTGGAACTGCTTGGTTGCCTCTATTATAGCCAATAGCTCCTTCCTAGTCATACAGTAGTTCCTCTCACTTTTTGAGAGAACTCGACTGTAATACGAGAGGACTCTTTCTTCGCCATCGATCTGCTGGGATTTTTCCGGGTTTTGAGAGGGCTCTTTCCTCGCCATCGATCTGCTGGGAGAGTACAGCTCGAATCCCGCCGTTGCTCGCATCGGTGTCAACTACAAACAATTTTCCGGGTTTTGGATTTGCCAGGACGGGTGATTCACACAGCTTCTCCTTCAAGGTCTCAAAGGCTGCCTGGTATTGTTCATTTCAGGTATACTGACAATTTGTCTCGGTTAGCTGATGAAGACACTTAGCTATTTTGGCAAAGCCTTTGACGAATCTTCGATAGTAGGTCGCCAGATCCAGAAAACTTCGTAGTTGGTGCTTGTTGTTAGGTTTTGGCCAGCTTTTCACTGCTTCAATCTTCTCAGGGTCTGTTTTGACCCCTTCTGCTGATACAACGAGTCTCAGGTATTTTACTTCAGCTGCGAAAAGGGTACACTTGTCGGGACTAAGTTTCAGATTCGCCAGTCGCAATCGGGAGAACACCTCGTCTAAGTTCCACACATGCTTTTCGAACGTTCTCCTGATAACAGTGATGTCATCTAGGTACACCAAACAGGTTTTCCAGGTTAGGCCTCGTAGCACGTATTCGAAGGTGGCTGGAACGTTGCAAAGCCCAAATGGTATTGTAACAATTTTCAACTTTTCCGATCGAACGCGGAACCGACCTCTCATCGGTTCTAGACGTTAAGTCTGAGTAGTGCCAACGGATGGTACCAACAGGTCAACCAATCCGTGCACCGTAACCCATTCACGCGGTGACTGCTTGTCGGCCAGCTAGTTCGGAGAGGATTTCGGTCGCGGGTCTCCGAATGGGTTACGCTCAATTACAATATTTCAGTCACCTGGACATGCCCGTTTTCCAAACGCGTCAATAACTACTCATCCAGAACGGGAAACCTACGTTACTTTAGTTCTGGATGTGATCTCTCCACAGATCTCAAATCAAAAACGCTACAAAATCCTATAGGCGCGTTACCGAATCACCGACGCGGTACCGAAAAATATGCTACTCGAAATTAAACCGACTAAAGCTACTCTAAGGAAATGACGAAACAATCAAAGGTACCGCGAACCGCGCGCGACGCGAAACCGACTTCAGCGGATTTGTCGAAACCCTACCCTCGCGACGGCATACTTACCCTACACTCTCTGTTCCCACTGAAAAAGAACGAGTCACTGAAAAGGAAAGTCGTGGGTTATCTTAGCAATTCATTTTTAATAATTATAAAGATATTGAACAAAACATCGATGTAAGTATAAAATCAAACAATTTCAGTAACTTCTAGTTATTTAGCGTTTTCGTTCTTGTAATTCTACTAATTATGGTGAGTATAAATCCAAGAGAAATGCCTACACTAAGGTATTTCCCTATGAGCACTTGTGCTTAACTATTTTAAAGTTTAGAGTAGTAATTCTGAAGGTATAGTCTTAACCGACCAATTTGGGATAGAATACAATTTCCAAATAAAGCTCAATATATTAAACTTAACTCACTACACTCCATCCGCTGAGAAAGATACATTTATTCCCATTAAAAAGCTAAAGAAACTCATGCAAGTTTATGTTTATCTACGATTATCTATACATGCACTTAAATTATCCAAAAATTCCCTAATACTCATATAATGGGAAAACTTAACTTTTGCAGTCATTGTACCCGTAAATTATTAGGAGGGAACATACACGCGAATTAGTTTAAGCATTTATGTTTTATAAACTGAGGATTTAGTGAATTTAGGAAAACTAGAACATCGCTTGCAATCAAAGCAATATAAAATTATTGTCGAAGTACGAGTATTAGGTTCATGCAACTTAGTTTAAGTAATCTGAAATTATCTGATTCATAGTAATGTTAAGTTTAATCCTAGTTAGCTCTCATATTAATTATTATACGTATCATATTAATTATTAACTCCTATGCTATGTGACTAATGGAAATAATTGTTCCGTAGAAAAATTAGAACCTCGTTTTGCACTCAGTATATGCAAGGAACTTTGCATGAAACTATTTAAATCTAACAGATCATAAAATCAAAAAAAAATTGAATGGAGGTTTGAAAAGTTACATATTGTAATACCCAGATTAAATTCGTTATGTGATTTACATCTTTCGTTCAACCTTCATCCTCAGAAAAATACGACAGCATAAATCACTCTTAAATATAAGTGAAATTAGAATAAAATATTATAATTAAGTAGCTATGTAGCTTAACAATACTCATTTATTTATAGTTATTTCTTGATTCATGGATGTTCTATCTGTTTGATATATATTTGTTGTATCGCACCTTAGTTATTTTGAAAATCTACAAGTCAATTTGATCTTGGTTTAAGTAAAACTTAGAATGGTTTAGTGGACTTGTATTAGAAATACAATATTAATTATTATTGGAACTATTTTTGGAAGGAACTACCAATTATTTAGGATTTTTTTTAGAATAATCGTTCAAGTTACATTTGGAAGGAGCATTTATCGTGGATGATTTTGAAGGATGTTAAGGAAGCTTTAATGAGAAAAGAAACAGCGAGAAAGTTTAATTTTCGAAAAAAGGGCCATCAATCATTTAGTAAAAAGTAATCATCAACATTATTTAAACTTCTTTCTCGTGGCAGAAAATAAATATTGCATCAAATAAATTTTTTCCGGACAATAGCACATCTCATCGTTATTATTAATATTTATTTTGGTTCATCTACGTATCACATAGATAGTGCCACAAATCATTAACTTGAGTTTGACAAGCTATTAATTATCCTCCAATGGTACGAAACAAATATCTAGCAAATATATTAAAATTTTATAAATCTAATAATAATTGTAAATAGAATTTTGTCAATCTTTTTCTTCTTTTGTTTAAATAAAATCCCTAAAAATATATTTATAGATCATCCAATTATTATTCTCATTTTTAATTCTCTGCACTCTGAACTATCTGGCAAGGGTAGGAGATAATATTCACTTTCATTGTTCTCATCTGTGAATATGTGCTTGCAGATCTGAGTGTTTACTTTCATTTCCGAGAACGGTCCCCTTAAAGCAAAGAAGTGTATGTGCAATGGGGTACTTGTCTTACTTTTCAGTATGAGCTTTAGCTCAGGATAGTTGAGATTCTCATCAAAATCACCACGAACTATGTGCACATCATTTGCCAGCGTTTTCAGATAATCATATGATTAGCAGGTTAATTCTTCAGAATTTTTGTAGATGTATAAAAGAAATAATTTATCAACACTTAAAACTCGATAAATTTTCAGCACGTTCAGTTGGCTGGAATCAGTGCCTAGATATAGTTCCTGACTTCGAGCTGAAAAATAGGATGAAACGAAGTCGTCGAAATGCGAGTACATTCGACGTTTGCGAGAAAGAAAATTACTCCTAGAACTAGTATCAACCAGACCAGTTATGCTACTATTAAAGCCTTCAACTTCTGCCACTGCTGATGGTTTTTCAGCACTGCTGCTTTCACCCGCATGGTCACCTTTCGCCTGACTATTATCTTCTTGTGCCTTTCCGTTCACACTCTTTCATAATTTGAGCCTGTTGATCTTCTTTCTGTCGCAGTAAATGGGTCAGAAACTCGTACAGCAACTGATTTTGTGCGGCACTTGATTCAGCCTCTAGCAATTGCTTTCTTTCGTGCATAAATTGCCGATACATAAGATATGATGCATGCGCCCAGGAACCAATAGCTTTTAAAATTTTGACGGCAGGCTACTACATCGATGTGGAATGTGCAAGTCCCCAAGAACTACAACAAGCATTTTGAAGAATAGTTATCAGAGTGCAAAGCTTCAAGTTTGTCCAAGGCTCCTATTTCCTTCGGTGTTTTCGGCGAATCCAATTCATGGGGCGAGTAATTTCTTATTGCTGTTACTTAGCCAAACGATTAACCAATGTCCGTACAATAGCTGCAATTACCATGACCCGTTATTTTCATACACACTTCTCGACTTTTACGTCCAACCAGAGGCGCCAAATTCACTGACATCTGTCCAAATCAAAGTATACTGACTGCCATCACCTCCATGTGGCTGTCAAATCCACCGGTTGTCACATCGGACAAAACAGCTGTGTGTGGAATGGCACGCCGTATGGCGGCAATGTGCCTCTCCAGTTGTCGCCAGTGGCATAGTTTTCTCGATGGCCACGGTGGAGGGGCATTTCCAGATGGCTATGTCTCGAAATGTGGCGGGGTTTGGGATTAATTCTATATTTCGAATATTTATATCCACAGATCTAAATATTTGGACAGAAAAAAAAAATATTTTCTGCGCAACGATATCCGCACGACAGATGAAGTCCGCTGGCACTTCGAGGACATATCCATCTGGCCGGTTGCAAGGATTCGGGATCGGAATCACTTCGATTCCCGGGCGTAGGCGTCACAGTATCACCACGAATTACCATAATCCGGTCCCAACTGAATATGCGGTCTTCTCTCGGTCCTTCTTGTCGATTTCTACCTGCCAGTAGCCACTCTTGAGATCGAGTGTAGAAAACCATTTTGCGCCGGCTAAAGTGTTCATGATATCGTCGATGCGTGGAAAAGGGTAACGATCTTTCTAAGTGTTCATCAAGCTGCCTATAAGCGACATAAAAACAGATGCTACCATCCTTTTTCTTTAGTAGAACTACTGGCGCAGCCCATGGGCTGACAGAAGGCTCGACAACACCTTGTTTTTCCATGTCCGAGATCAGTGCGCTCACTTTTCCTTGTTTGAATTTTTTTGTGGTAGGGAGGTGAATGTCCATTTACGCACAGAGTGTGGGACTCCCATGTTCGCAAAAAGGTGACCTGGTTACCCACTAAACACCTCCCCTGTCAACCTGAGAACGCAGCCTGGAACCGTTTGACACATTACTTCGGGCCAGGTCTCGTTTTATTACGCCGTGGGGCACCTTCAAGCTGGGGAGTCCCTTTCCTAGCGGGAGGAGGGAGGGGAAGAGAAAATGTCAGAAGAGCGATCCCCCAGCCCCAGCGCCCCCGGCTGCTGTGAGTCACTTTTATATTTTAGGACTGCCCGAGCATAATGTGCCACCTGGTTCCATTTGTCAACCGATTCGAACATCACCGCAGCTATATTATCCGGGGTGAGCTCGCCCGTCTCCGTGTAGCAAAAAATGTGTGACAGGCATTGTCCTCCTCTCCTGGGCAAAACCGACAATCGGGGGACCGTGACTTACCGATCTTGTGCAACTAAGATTGAAAACACCCATGCCCGCTCAAAAGCTGCTTCAGATAGAAGTCAGTCTCACCATGCCTTTGATTTAGCCACGGTCTCACATCCGGGATGAGGCGTGCAGTCCACCTTCCCTTCGTGCAATTGACCCAAGACTGCTGCCAATCGTTGAGCGAGCGCTGTCTCTCCTCGCGGACAACCATCTCCCTCGCATCCTCGTTTCAGCGCAGGTAAATAGCGCGGCGCTCTCTAGCAAGGAGGGCCACAGGTATCACGCCTGCAATAACTCTCACCGCCGAGTCAGAGACTGTTGAATACGAAGATGCAGTTCTCAGTGCTCCTCTTCTCTGTACATATGCCAAACATTTTCGGTATAACTCCTTGCTGAAAGCGTCGCCCCATCCCTCTGCTCCGTACAGTAGCACTGACCCTACAGCACTCACCAAGAGGCGTCTTCTTGATGGGCTGGGGCCGCCTACGTTGGCCATAAGTCGACTTAGAGGCGATATTCCCGAAGAAGCCTTCTCAGCCGTTGCCCTGATTTCCTCAGAGAAACTCATCTTTGAGTCGATCAGTAGCCCCAGGTACTTCACCGCTGGCTTCGATTCGATTCGTAAGTCGCCAATAATGGTCATCCTTACTGTAGGGATTCTCTTTTCTGTCAAGATGACCACTTCGGTTTTCTCCAGTGCGAAACTGAGCCCGCGGGCAGTCATCCAGTCCCTCACTCGGCGCATTAGCATACCTAGCCTAAGTTGCGCTTGTTCAACGGTGCGTCCAGCGACCAGAGCCGCAACATCGTCCGCATAGCTGACCAAGCGCGACTCATCTGGCATCTCAAGTCTCAGTAGTCCGTCGTAAGACACATGCCACAGGTCCGGACCTAGGATAGATCCCTAGGCAACACCCGATGTAATTTTCATTCTTCATTGGCCCTGTGACGTGTCATAGAGCAGGCTTCGGTCCTTTAGGTAATTCCTCAAAAGCCGCATTAGATATTCTGGAGCTTGAAAAGGGTTTTCCAGCGTATCCAGAATATCCACGCATCTAGCGGAGTTGAAGGCATTCCTGACGTTGAGTGTCACCCACAGGACGATCCGTCGCTTGGTGTGACTATGTGCCTCTGCCCTTTGGACTGCGTTCACCATCTCTGCAATCGCATCAATGGTATAACGTCCTGCTCTAAAGTCGTACTGCCGAGGAGATAGGACCCCAGCAGCACGAATCGCGTCAGTGACTCTTCCGTTGATGAGTTTCTCTAGTACTTTCCCAGCCGTGTCTAGCATGCATAACGGGCGGTATGCAGACGGCGATTCGGGATTTCCCTTCCCCTTGCTGATCAGCACGAGCCTCGCCACCTTCCATCGTACCGGGAAAACCCCGTCCCGTAGGCAAGCGTTGAATGTGCTGAGCAGCAAGTCAGGACAATGGTGATAGACGAGCCGCAACACCTCAGCTGGAACATCATCTGGACCTGGAGCATTCCTCGCTTTCAATGAGAGGACTGCCTCCTCCAGTTCCAGCTGTGTGAAGAGTGGGCACTCGACTGCTGTTTCACCATGGATAGCGTCAACATGGACGGGATGGGCGGGGAAGAGTCCCCGCCTATCGCGTCCATCTTTTCCGCGTCATGCATACAAGGCTTCCGTAGGGCACCAAGCTTCCGCATGACCAGCCTGTAGCCAAGGCCCCACGGATCCTTGTTCACATTGTCCACTAGGTCTTGCCAGCAGCGGTCCTTGCTACTGTTTATCAGTTTGCGAAGGCATTTCCTGGCCGACTTATTTGCTGCCACCCAGTTGCATGCCTCGTCACGTTTCCGCGCCCGTTGAGCCTCACGTCGACTCTTGTGACACTCCCTTCGCTTTTCAGCGATTTCAGTTGACCACCAGTACACTAGGAGCTTTCCGTGCTGGGGTCTTCGACGGGGCATAGAAGCGCAGCAAGCAATCGTAATGATGCTCGTAGTAGAGTTCACCACGTCTTGAGCTGCCAGTTCTTCCGTCCCCTGTGAAGCTCCCTGCAGCGGCTCACCTGCTGTGAGCACCTCGACGAATCTCTCGATGTACATCCTTCCGATGTTCCATCCAGTTGTAGAAGGCCGAGAGCAAGGACGTCGGGAGACAGCATCACTTATCTCAAGCAGAATGCACTGATGATCACTGGCTGAGTAGTCCTCTAATACTTTCCAGTTGTGTATGCGAATGAGTATCTCCATTGGAATTGTTGGTCTCGTGAACTCAAATTCGGAGGATATTTTAACTTCTTATCGATGGCCTGTCAATATATGTGATATATGATTGGGACACCATCAGAATCAAAAACATATCGATGCATGTCCAAATACAGGATTGCTTTGGAAGGAACGAAGCCAGTAGTGAGACAAATCTCAATATACCTGTCTGTACGGTGGAACGGCAGTGAAATCGGGTGGTTTTCGCTCACAGTTACAGATCTTACGATATGATTCCGAAGAAGTTTCAACATAATGATATCGACTCTCGACACTTTAGCAGTTTTATAAATTCTTCTATTCAATGTATAGTGCTTCCAATCCGTCTCAGGCTTTCTGTATAAACCAGTACATGCACGAAGACATTTTCTTTCGAAAACTCTTAATCTTCCCATAGTACTAGCCCTCTGGTTGTACTAGATCCGACATCCATATATCAAAACTGGTCTAATCACGGTCTTGTAACAGATAACTTTGACCTTTTAATTGATGTATCTAGATGATGATGATATATCCCTGCTGTAGACTATTCAAGACCTTGAAGTCGAGCATTATCATCAGATTTCCATCAGTGACAGCAAATGATTTCCCGTATAACATATTGCAGATCATGGCGAAAAGGTGTCCGAGGAACCTGTCCTGAAGGAGTTTAAAAATTAATCCATCTAACCACACTGTATCGAAAGCTTTCTTCATCTGAATGAGACACGCTCCAACACATTCTCTGGTGTTTAGTTTCCAACAGATGTCTGAGGTTACTTTCGTTATCACATGTATGGACGAATGCCTGATACGAAAACTAAATTGGCTATTCGGCATCAACTCATATTTCTAAATGTGGGCATTTAATGCTTTGTTCGGTATCACTTCAAACACCTTGCTGATGTGTATCCTATATACACCATCAAGGCTCCCGGGGAGAGAAATCTAACTGCCTGACACTTACCTACTACTATTCTCCATTTTAAACTTGATCAACAAAGATGAGAGTTAATTTGATCGAGTAATTTTATTTCATTGTCAATTTACACGTTGCTCAAGTTTTTAATGTTTACATTTTTAAAACTTCTTTGTATTCTTTGAAAAGCATTTTGATCTGCCGTATAGATTATCAGATCATCAGCAAAGGCTACCAATAATCGCGTTGGCGATACGTTAAAATCAAAGCCGTTTAATAGCTTTCGAATTCCCCAGACACCATGTGCAATATATTATACGGGAAATCATTTGCTGTAACTGATGGAAATCTGATGACAATGCAGGACTTCTAGGTCTTGAATGGTCTACAGCAGGGAACAGTTAATGCGCCGAATATTGAGAAAAGCAGAGGTGCAGTAACTGTGAACTGTGTGTGAAGCCATATAACTTCAAAGTAAAAATTAAGATAGTTAATTTTTTTTGCGCTAAGCATACTTTTGAAAAGTGAATTGTAAAAATAATCTCACTGGTTATTCATGTGCTCATAGCGGAAGGTTTGAAAACTAACCGGATTTGCGGTTAAGTAGAACATGTTATTAATACACATGTAAAGTTGAGGATGTAAATGAAAAAAGACAATTTCTAATAGTGTTATCGTTCAACTCAAAACTAATTAAATTATTATATCTTGGATATTCTAATTTCGGAACGGGAAGATAGTCGCATTTCATAAATGGATTCGGTTATTGATAAGGCTACATTTTATTCAATATTTTAACTATCTGAATGTTAGATTTCCAGAGAATTTTTGTAATAGATCACTTTCAAGTACCACCCACATCACCAGCGGGCACCCGGCGAGAATGTTGGGTAAGTATTCTTTTGTTATATTTTTCTTCAATTATTAATTTTCTCAATTTTTTTCCAAAATTTTTTTATATTTAAATTTATTATTTGCATTAATGTAAATATTATTTCCAGTATTTGGTTTTTATAAAAAAATATTTACTTTATAAAGAAAGTAAAAACTGTAAAACAAAGTAGTGTATTTTTTGATTATTTATGTTTTCATCCAATATAATATTTTGTTTCAAATCAAGCAAGGCGATCGTGTAATTACGAGTATTTAAAAACAGAATCTACTTACATTTCAAATCATAAAAAAAGAATTCAGCGGGACTAGAACATAAATAGTTTTAGTTAAAATCTTTCGAAATAGAACAAGAAGTGAACCAACTTATCTAAAAAATATTTTTTTAAAGGTATACTTAAGTAGTTAATTCAAATGTAACGTCCTCAACATTCAATATGAAAAACTAAACATACATTCTATAATATTAAATAAAGTGAATGAACTATATATTAGCATAAAGTAAACCTGTTAATGAAAATTTACATGAGAAATAATAATATTTAGATAAAGTTAAAATTAAACTCGGTTTTTCCTTTCCTCCAACCTGACCGGGTATGGGATTCGCAACGATGGCCGGCCCCTCCACTAAAATGAGCTAGCCATCGGGCGTGCTCCTCCTTTTCTCATTGCGTTATAGGGGCTCTTGCCCGGGTAGAGTGGCCTTCCGCTCACGTTCCCTTTTATGGTTAAGTGTTATGTGATTTCATCACATAATACTATAACATAAATTGGGCACGTTTATATTTCTCATTTAATGGAAAAATTCATACAAATCATGTTTGTAGGAGTTTTTCACTTAAATGGGAAATATATGGCCACGTCTACATTTGTATCTTGATCCGGTTGGGAGGTGCGAGGGGGCACCACTTCCACCTGGATGCCCCACTCTTATTTGTGGGCTATAAGGATCGTCGGTAACGAGGAAGTCTGCGCTCAAATCCGTCTGTTTTCTTCCGGCCAACTTTGCTACTGGCTAAAGCCAAGTTCAACACTTAGTAGATTACCTCGGCCTCGCCACCAGTCGATCGGCACTAGACCGCTCGAATTCGTGAATGTGAAATTTTTTTGTAGCGGGTCTTGTGCTGGGGAAAAGAACCCGCCTCACGACACCGCAACGCTAGCCTGTCAGCGCATTCACGCGTCCCTAGACAAGGCCAAATCTCGGCGGATACTACCATCCTCTTTCACCGAGGCAGCAGACCATCGCTGCAGTCCTGTACGGACATATATCTTACCCATGTCAGTACAATTTGTCTGAGGTAACTTTCCGTTATCACATGTCTAGTCAAATGCCTGGCACGAAAACCAAATTGGCAATTCGGCATCAACTCATATTTCTCAATGTAGCCCTTTAATGCTTTGTTGAGTATCACTTCAAACACCTTGCTGATATTACCTTAAACTTTTTCCACTCATTTGGGAAATATGAATTGCTCAACATGTTGTTGAACAATATGCAATAATTTCTAATAGCAACCTCAGGCAAATGTCGGAGAACTACATTTGGAATACCATCAGTACCACATGATTTCTTGTTGTTTATCCTGCGAAATATGAAACACAAATCTTCATAGCTAACAAAATAATCAATAAGATTCAAGCTCGATATGAGGTCAGATGTTAATGTTTCATTGAAATGAAGAATTGATTGGCCGTTCAGGCTTGATTTGAAGTCGGAAACTTTTGCTTCAACGGCCTCTGAAAATATTTCATTCCCTCTCTCAGGATGGTAGATGAACCAATTCAAAATGTGTTCCAATCAGGGCAAGTTTATCCAATCCTTCACAAATAATCCTGTTTCCATTTCTATTCGGAGTCGTTCTATTAATTTCGATACCAGTCCTATCGAGAAGATTTGTCTCATCACTAGTGACTTCATGATTCGATACCTTCAGTAGAGACATCTTGTGGAATATGCTATTCACTTTCACGAAAACGCCATCTGGGTCCTGTGGGCTAATACCCCTTAATTTTTCCACCCATTGATTGCTGACCTCACTCCTGAAGTATGAACCGATTAAGTTCCGGACATTCTTCAGATGTAATTTCAACAAAGTCAACGAGGGATGGTTGTAGTCCAAAAATCGTCGACAAATATTGTTGACACGTGTGAGAAGAAGACTTTTAATCTTTTCAACCTTGCGATGGTTGGTGTTTCATATCCTTCCATATTGTTTCGATGTTTGATCTTGGGAACTACTTTCTCAATCGTTTCCAACGTCAGCTTCTCTAACTTCGACAAATAGACATCTATTTCATCGTTAGTTAGATTCCTGTCTTTCCTGCTGAGAATTATCATATTGTGATCAAGCCGTGTTACCTCATATAATATAGCAAGTATGCGGTGGAGGTGAGGATATGGCAGAAGCATGTATCTCACAATCAAGTACGAATCAGCCAGCAGGAAGAAAAGAAGAAGAAAGAGTAGACAGTAGCCAAAGTATTTCTCGAGCGAGTTTAAATGAGCCAGGTAAAAGCTCCAGAGAGGAGAATGGCGCAGAAAAACAGCAGCTCGCAAGCGAGCTAGTAAGCAGATTGCCATCGACGCATTTTCCAGTAGTGTTCCAGTTGTATCTTAGCAGTACTCGGGGACAATAAGATTCGGGTATACGTCACTAATAAGACCTGTGCTGCTGTATGGATGTGAAACATGGATTCTTATAAATGTTTCCGTAAAAGCCCTGGACGTATTCGAACCCACAGTGCTCAGGAGGACATATGGCCCAGTAAAGCATGGAGCAGAATTGAGACTTCGTTAAAACGAAGAGTTATATTATCTCTATGACGATTCACCTCTATCTGCATGCGTAAAGGTACGCAACATGCAATGGGCAGTACATGTGAAGATAATGGAAGAGCACAGGATCCCCAGACGAACGTTGAAGACTAGAGCGCAAGGGAAACGTCCAGTTGGGATGCCGAGGAAACGGTGGGAAGTTTCAATCGATGCTGACAGCAGATCTCTGCTTGCGATTTCCAATTGGTTAACGAGGCAGCAGAATTGCGAAGATTGGAGGCGACTACTACTGGAGGCGAAGGGCCAAATTAGAGCTATGCCATAAATATGATGATGTAGGTGTTCTATGTCCCTTCGGAGACCTCGACACGGCAAATCTCCACTGGACTGGTGATCCGCTGAAATCGCTGAACAGCGAAGAGTATTAGCTAAATTTTTTAATTGGATCATTTCACCCTTTTCACATCAACTTAATGTAAATCTATACGACTCATTTATATGTAGCTGCAAACAATTCCATAAAAAGTAATTTAAAAAGCTATCGGAGCCAACCGAAAGAGTGATCGATACCCGCGCGACGTTAGATAAGCTTCAAATGTAGAGCAAATTTGTCGTATAGATTTACATTAAGTTGATGTGAAAAGGGTGAAATGATCCAATTAAAAAGTTTAGCTAATACAAGTACTTACAAGAGAAATTTACCTTGAATATAACTTGCAGATACAAAAACATATTGAGTTTGCATAAGTAGAAAAATTAAAAATTAACTCCCTCACCTCTGAGCATGGTGGTCGCCATCACCGGTGTGTATCTAAGAGTGATGGCCTGAGGAGAATTAGTGCACACGTCGAAACCACCTTCTTCTTACATTTTTCTTCTCTAATAATTTTTCAGAAAAATTATTATTCAAAATATGCAACTCATTTATATGTAGCTGCAAACAATTCCATAAAAAGCGAAGAGTAGCTTAATGGATTCATGCAATGATATGCAAGAATGAATGAATGAAAATATGCTTTATTCAAGCCATCCTTAATATGTTACAAACATAAAATGAAATACAACAAAATCAGAGTACCCGTAGGTGAGTGAAATTTCTTTTCTCCCTTTTGGTGAGCGGAATGGATGAATTTTACCGCCTGCTGGCTACGGTAGTTTCATGATTTAATTTTCCTTCCTTAATAATGAAAAAAGATAATTTAAAAAGAAACGCGAATATTTAAATTCAAAAAAGAATTGTTATCTCATAACGTCTTTATTTATTACTTTTCTTTAAAGAAACAAAGAAAAAATGAAATCATGTATTTACTCACTTATATTAACTTTTAACAAGCATAACGTATTTTTCCTTTTTTTTTGTATTAAACTGTCCCATTTGTGTATTTTCACTGCACTAATTTTCTGACATACTTAAGTTATTTGTTTTACATTTCTTAGTATTCGTAGTGAATGGTGTATTTAAACAAGGCCCTTAACGAAAAAAAACTATTTCAATTCATTTTGTATTCTTTCAAATGTTTAATAGTTACCATACTTCCTTTAATGTTACCATACCGTTATCTAGCTATTCTACTAGCATTTCATAGTCAGTTATGAAATTTAATTTCGATGCTTTGCATACATACCCATATAATTTATTGTATTGTGATATAAATAAGAACATTTTGGTGCTATTTTGCAAAATATATCGTTTGCAAGTGTATGATGAAGAAAGTTGAGTAATGTTATTGCTGAGTTAATTGAAAAATGTGTGCGAGATAAAGGAAGGGAATGCATGAAGGAAAAGGTGTGCACGTTCGATCACACAGATTAATACGACAAACAGTGCTCATTTTTGTTCAAATAAAACATATTCCAGCATTTGAATTTCAAAGTTGTGTGGAGACCAGTGTTACAAATTTTCAAACTTATTCACCTTCATTCTTTTACACAATGTTCAGTGGTTTCATAAATAAATCTAACTAGTATCTACGTTGAGATGAAAGGGCAATTTACATTTGATGAATTACTTCACGTTTGAAAGGCAAAACCAATTGCAATTCCCGCTTACAAACAATTCTTATTCAAATTAATTCAAATTTGTTTATTTTGTTTGCTGTGAAATTATGTTAACATGATTTCAGTTTTAAATATACATTTTGTACAAATTCTTAAGAATACGATAATTTAAACATTTATTTTCAATATGTTTCTAGGTTATTTTTTGAATTTTTCCGTTTATTTGTCTTAACCAAAAAATGATTTCTGTTGAAAAATAAAATCAAACCCGTACTTCAAATACAGTTTGAATAAAAACTAAGAAAAAATCTAAAATAAAATTCAGTAGAAAAAAAATCAAAAAGAAATTGATTCATCAAGTAATAAAGTCATCACAATTATATAACAAAACTATCTTCTACAGAGTTATTCACTTTTTGTTTTTAAATTTTTTTAAAAATATATATATAGCATTTATATATTTTATGCATATATTAACACTTATAAGATTCTAGGATATTGTTTGCTAAATTTACATTTTATATTTGCAGATTTATGTTGTTTTTACAAGTGTGTGTTTTTCCGCCCTTTTGTTTTACTTAACAATGTCACTAAATTGCAGATTTTTAAGGCTGGTCCAAGTTTAAGACCCATGTATTTCATCATCATGTCCGAGTTCAGCAGGAGTAGTGCTTTTCCGTCGATCTCCTGAAATGGAAAAGTGAAAATCCATTTCAATAAATCAAAAATGTTACGTGGTGTTCCTTTCTATTATTTGAGAAATCTTGTACTCTGTAATACGTACATGCTTCCGAAATAGATCCGCATGAACAGCCAATGTTGGATCATTTGATGCGATGTACTGAATAACTTCTTCAATTGTCCAATCGATGGGTTGTCCACGGATAGGTGGTGTTGGACTAGGGTTGAGTATAGTTTGGGTCGTTGTGGTAGTTGTGACAGTTACAATTTGCGGTGATTCTATGCAAAGCAAAATTTTAAATGTATATTGAAGAAATTTTCAAATGCTAACAAACAATACTCACCAATCGGAGTTGCTGGTGGGGATGCTGTCGATGAAGTAGGTATTTGGCTCTCGTTTGAGTTACTATTCGTTGTTGAAGACGCAACGACTGGCTCAACACTTGGCTTCTTTTTTTGCGGGGTGGGTGGAGGTGAATGAGGGTCCGTTTTGATTGTACGTTTAAGACTTTGCGAGGCACATTTTTCGCATTGATCTGGACCCGGTTCAATCGTGATGAGATTGGGGCAGGTTTGACAGGATGTGCACAGAGTTTCCAAGAATTCAGACATTGCACTGTCTGTTCGAAGCGAAGAAGGTATTTTTACCTGAAATAGAAGTAGTGTTATAAAAATATAGTTACCCACTTGTAACGTCATAATTACCGTGAAATTTTTCCCTGCTGCTGTCACAATATGTACATCTCCTTCCAGTCTGAACAGAAAAGGTGAAAGTTGCGACGTATCCGTACTAGCCGCTAACACTTCCTGTAGACAAAGTTTAGCTAAGGTCTGATGAGTAGGTGCTGTTACCATTGATGGTAACTTTGAACTATTTATGAGAGGCCCACCCTTGCATTTTGTGTGAAAATGCGCTGTTACTGGGTTGGTCGGTTCTTCTATTAAAGCATACGATGTTCTTGAATGCCTTTGCTTGCTAGAACTCTCCGTTCTATTTTTTTGTCCGGGCGGCTGCATAGGATGACAACTTCTTGCACACCAGCCCACTGGGAAAATATCCCTCGAATCATAACTGCACCAATAGTCAAATGCACCACGCCATCCATCAAATGTCACATAAATTTGGTCATCTTTAACAGCATCTACACTAGCACAACATATCAGTTGTGGATTTTTCTTATCGACAGCCTCCAATTTTTGTCCAACTTTGAACAGATTCTTTCCTGGCCCTTTGGGTTCTGGCTGGAAAATTTCTGGTGGTGCCATTTGTGCTCCATTCAACGTTTTGCATAGAAAAGTAGGCCAGCTACTAGCATTCATCCGGAAGCCAAGTGGTGGCTGAAGCATACCTCCATTTTTCTCACAATGTCCAATCGGATGAATTTCATTCGAGTCAACCAGTCGCCAGAAATCATTTTGACTGTCACTACCATCAAGGCGTAATCTTAACCGTGATCCAAGCACTCCAACTACAGTTGCAATGCAAGTTGATGTTACGTTTCTTGGATCCAAAGCCTCAAGTTTCATTCCTATTTTAAAATTGTTTGGTGGAGGATCGCGAGCTTGTTTGAAACATTCAGGAGGGGCCGCCTCACAGCCTTTTTTCTGTAAAGGAAAATAAGCTGATCAGAAACAGAAACAGGGAACACAATCTAATACAATAGAATAAATTTATTTAGAAAGTTTTCCACAATGATCATAAATCAGACATTAAACCTATGAAACATGGCGATTTTTACTCGTAATCAACATAGGTATGGTGGGAAATTAAGTTCAATTTACTCGGCACAACTATAATATTAAAAGAGGTTCCCGTTATCTACAAGTCTTGCAGCCGTCCAATACCGTCGAAGTTCCGACCCTGGCATCTCGGTCCATTGGTCGTGTCCCACAAATTTGAAATCTGTTTAGCGATCTGTCGTCGTCCATACAGTCGGGCCGTTGTAGTGATAGAGTAGTCGCCTAAGCAAACTGTTCGAAAACCTGCATAACACTTATCCGAAATTTTAATTGCAGATTTGAAAATTTAATCATTCCAATTTATAGTTTATAAATTATAACATTTTTTTCTTGTAAATATAAATTAACTTTTTTCTCTATATTAAATTTCAATTTTTCTTTATAATTATATTCTTTGTTATATTCATCTTTTTATTATTATTTAAACATTTTTTCATTATTTACTTCTATTAATTTAAAAATTCAAATCTACAATTGAAAATTCTGACGTGAGAGCACTGCTATAATGCATCCTATCCATGTATTGCATTGCCGAATGCAATCTAACTTGGCTGAGCTAGAGGCTCGTCTGATTTAGCGTTGCGACATCGAGAAGTGGACGACGGACAGAAAAGACAAGACAAAAAAAAGATCGTCGCGTTTGGTGAATTTCACTCGTGGCCGCTGCTCATGCTTTGAAACGTTTCGCATAGCAATTAGTTAATCTTCTTCTTCTTTGTAGCACTACAGCCCCTCTCGGGCCTTTGCTTAGAGATAGTTAGAGTGTCTCATTTCTCATGACCGTATTGATTTTTTCGGAAGTTGGTTTGGTTTGGTTTGGTGTGCTTGCTCAGCTATGACATGAATCTGATTAAATCAGTACAATATCACCACTGAGTGAACACTCGTAGTCTGTCCGTAAAATCCCCTGAACTAAATCACGTTGCTCTCAACGAGATTTGAACCTGGCACCTTCGGCTTATGCGTTCATGCTCTAACCACTAGACCACACAGACTGCAATTAGTTAATGGTTGATTGTATTTAGTAGATGTCGAAAGCGGTTGATTTCTGTAACGGCACCGGTGTTGATTATAATTGAGATTAATTAAAACGCTCGGTTGTGCGTGGACGCGAAAGTCGAAAAACGTACTTAGATGTGGCTTTGGATTGATGAATCGATCTTAGTGAGTCGATGTGTGAAGTGCCAGGCAAAGAAATGTGGTTGTGATTAGTGTATGTCCCATAAAATAATCAATTAATATGATTGCAGTTTTACCAATAAATTCTCGATAAATGTCATTTCGCAGTAGTAGCAGTGATTCAAGTGATTCTCCCCGCAAACATTTGCATACATATCAAATGAAAATTCACGCGAGAAAAATTAAATTCCGAGGAATATTTAGATATTTAATTTCTGCTAGTGTTTGGGTTTATTTATTCATGTCATCAACATAAGAAACGATTTTAGACGATCAAAGGTTGTTGGACTCGTTAGATCATTTGCGAATTTAACAGCTCATGTGGGTTATCGAAAATGTATTCACGACTCGTATTAAACTCGGCCAATACTGCGAAAGTTAAAGAATCGAGCTCGAGAAGAGATGTTAAACGCGAATATAGGCACTCGGTTTTGTGCTTTTTATCGTAACAGAAATTGGAACCGTATCAAAATTGAAAGCGGATTTGCATCGAAACGGTAGAAACTAAGCGGAGTGTACTTGTATGTGTGTGAAGTACGAAATATTGATCCCTTGAAATCACGCTACATTAAAATAAATTTCCCGAGCAATCAGCGAACAACTTTCACTTATCTGATGCTGATGCATTTCTACTTATTTTGGTTGAGACTCGTTATATAAAGGTTTGCATGAATGGACGAACGCGCGAAATGCTAGATGGGATTGAGAAGTGGATATCATAATATCTGAACAAATGGGATACTGTTTATTTTACGAATCAATGTTGGATACGGTGTGTGTTCGCAAGAGATAAATGGCTAAAAAGGAAACGGGATGATGTTTCCAGATAGTAGAGCTTTGTTCGTAGCTGCGATTGAAGATTGTGAATAAAAGGATGGAAAAACATTAATTGGTGGAGCGATGTTTATAAGTTTGATAGGATTTGTATTCGAAAAGCAGCTATTACGGAATTTAAACAATTTGTGCAACGCTCGTAATGTACCTGAAAGAAAAAAATTGAGCTTTCAGACATCACCACATCGGCGAGGATGTTGGTGAGTACCCGTTTGTTTTTGTTATATTTAAATTATATAATTTATTATCTACTATATTCTTTAAAGATAATCATACTGCCGCTAGCTTCTCCCGTTTTGAGCTCAATTTCCGCTTTTTATATTTCAGGTTGTTTCCTGCATTTAAGTTTAAATTTTTATGGTTCCCTACGTCCCCCAGTAAATGCAAAGCAATTGTTTTGTTCTCAATAACGACGCGGTAATAATGAATTGATTTTTGCCTAAAGAAAATGTCAGGGGAAAAAACATATTTAATTTTGGAATGGATTTTGAAAGAGTGGTGTTATTTTTTTATTATATATATTATTAATAAACTTGAATATATATTATTAATAAACTTGACTATATATTATTAATAAACTTGACTATATATTATTAATAAACTTGACTTGATTGAATCATTTTGTAAAAAATATCGGGTAAAGTTAATCTGTAGATGCAAGTAAAAAGAAAACATTGCATTTACGATTTTCCGTATATGAAAGAAATAATAACAAAACAAAAATGAATTTAAACTGAAAACCTGGTCTTTCCATTTGGTTTTGTAAACCTGACCGAGTATGGGGCTGCCCCCTCCACTATATTGAGCAAGCCACCGGGTGAGCTCACCCCTTTTTATGCGTTACAGGTGCTCTTGCTTGGGTAAGGTAGCCTTCCGCTCGCGTGTCTTTTTATGGCATATGTGCTTCCCTCACATAATATTATGACATAAATTTGCCACGTTTATATTTTTCATTTAAAGGAAAAATTCATTCAAATTATGTTTGTATGAGTTTTTCACTTAAATGGAAAATATGGCAACGCTAACATTTGGATCTTGATCCGGTTAGGAGGGTGAGAGGGGGGAACCACTTCCACCTGGATGCCCCACTCTTATTTGGAGGCCATAAGTATCGTCGATAAAGACGAAGTTCTTTTAAGTCCGTCTGTTTTCCCCAGGCCCGGTTTGTCCCTTGAGTCAGCAATTTTCGACCCTTAGTAGGTTACCTTCTTTTCGACTCCGGTCGATATTTTATGACCCTCAAAATTCGTGGATGCGAAATTTTGCTGTAGTGGGTCCTTGTGCTGGGGAAAAGAACCAGCCCCACGACACCGCAACGCTAGCCAGCCAGCGCATTCACGCGTCCTCAGACAAGACCATCCTCTTTCGCCTAGGCAGCAGACCATCGTTGCAGTCCTTTACGGACATTTAATACACCTACTTCACTACACCGTTGCTTCCTGGGTTTTACAATTGGTTTTCGTTTCTCAATTATGCCGAAGAATACCTTCTTAGATACTCTCTCTTCGCCCATTTTTTGCAAAAGGCCAGCACATTATAGTTTTATCACAATCAAAACCTATGAATCGTCAAATACTTCATACAACTCGTGGTTGTATCGCATTTGCTATTGACACCCTTCTCGTTTGGCCCGGCCTTCGAAAGCGATCAAAACATTTGCGGATGCTTGAGCGAGGGCCCATGTCCAAAATTTTGTATCATAACTTTCATTTTAGACGTTTGTTTGCAGCCCCACCTACCTCGCTTCTGGGTTCAACTTGAGCAGAAACTCTTTGGTGGATGAAAACGACTTTGATAAGATATTGATGTTATCCGCATATGCTATAATTTGGCTCAGTTTGATGTGTTTAATTTTTATCATTATTTGTCTATTTCGACTTATTTTCAGATGTACCATGTGCAGTTCCATGTAGTTATTCAAGACGATCGTGATCAGTTGCTGCTTAATCAACTCTTAAAATAGTTTCCCTCATGCAAAGTGGGATTAGTTTAGCATAACATTTTATTTACTTTTAGGGATCTGTATTAACTTTGAAAACCATTCCCAGCAATGAACAGTAGTCCGCGGGCCTTAGTAAGGCGATCAAAATTATATATTCTATTATTATTTTATCGGACACGCTTGTTAGTCGATTATAGTAAAATTTAAAAAAATTTCAGATATATGTACTTCAATGCGTTGTTGTTGATAATAAATTTATAACGTTGGCAGACAATACTGATTTCTTTTTTCTCGACAATTTCTTCCCGAAAATGATCAATGGATCAGAGTTGAACAAACGCCTGTTTATGAGATCTGTGTTTGTGCATGTCCGAGACATTTTTATTGTGTGGTTGAGTCGAAACGCTTTTATATTTTGATTCGATGATTCTGCAGCCTCTTTCGTTAGTTCACCAATAGAAACTAATGCGTACACGATTACTATGGCACCGTGTAATAACACCTTCTGCACGGACGCAGGTAATGGATACCATAGGTATACTGTCACGAGCTGCTTAGCTGTCTTTACGGCATCTTGTAGCCAGATGACATGCATTCCAAAATAGTGCAACACCCTTTGATAAAGTGATGCTGAATACCGGTGATTTCAGCAGATACAATTGAAGTCTTAAAAACTTCTGCGCAGAATCACCGTCATTCGAGGTACCACTTCCTCCACTACGTGGTCGGTCCACTATCAATCCTAACTTCTGTCGAAATTCTTCTTGGATTTTTTTTTCGCAAGAGTCACATGCTTCTGTTTTCGCTTGCCATCTTGTCGTTTTTAGCGTGTACTTGTATGACAACCGAATAAAATATTCGAAAAATCTTAGCCAATAATGTAATGGTGATAGTCCAAATTCTAATTTGTTCCAATTAATGCTTCTCGTAATGCGAGAATCAATATTGTTCATTTGTTGGGGCAAAGCTCCACAAATGTGACACATTGCACTACTGGAGATGTCGCTGAGCGCGCTGCAAATCTTTCCATCCATCGTGGTCAACTGTAGGCAGTGATATACATCCCTATCATCGTCGTACTTAACTTGTAGGAACAAGGTTTTTAATCTTTTCATGAAAGTAATTTGATTCATTGACTGTAGACTCCTTAGTCTCTTTGATGAACTGTAAGCGGATTGGTCGGCAATATCTGGTGGATGGTGAAGGCGAGGGTTCCTCCAAAAAATAGTCTCTTCTCCAGATGTGTTTGTTGAGACCAACCGAAGTTGAGACCAATTGTAGTGAAGTTGGGTAGTTAAATGTCCATAGAGGACTGTAGCGATGGTCTGCTGCCTCGACGGAAGAGGATGGTAGTATCCGCCGAGATTGGCCTTGCCTGAGGACGCGTGAATGCGCTGGCAGTGTAGCGTTGCGATGTCGTGGGGCGGGTTCTTTTCCCCAGCACAAGGACCCACTACAAAAAAATTTAGCATTCACAAATTACAAAGGATCGAATGCCGATCGACTGGTGTCGAGGCCGAGGTAACTTACTAAGGGTTGAAATTGCTTGTTCAAAGAACAAATTAGGCTTGAAAAAAAAAACGGACAGACTTAAGAGACTTCGTTGTTACCGACGGTACTTATGGCCCACGAATTAGAGTGGGGTATCCAGGTTGAAGCGGGACACCCTCGCACCCTCCCAACCGGATCAAGATCTAAACGTAGACGTGGCCATATATTTTCATTTGAGTGAAAAACTGATACAAACATAATTTGCATGAATTTTTCCATCAAATGAGGAATATAAACGTGGGCAATTTATGTTATAGTATTAAGCGATGGAATCACATAACAATATACCATAAAAGGACACGTGAGCGGAAGTACACTCTACCCGGGCAAGAGTCCCTACAACGCAATGAAAGGGAAGAGCACGCCCGATGGCTAGCTCATTTCAGTGTAGGGGCCTGCCATCGTTGCGGGTGCCATACCCGGTCAGGTTAGGGGTTAGGAAAGACCGAAGGTATAATTTTAATAATTCATTGTATTTAAATATTTTACAATACTATTTCCGACAATCAATTTAATAAAAGTAAATATTTTAAAAAGTTCCATAGAAATATAAGAAATCGTTTGCTTATGTGAGTTTTCAAAACATTTATCAAAACTTTATTAAATTTATTAGCATGCCAATTGCAAATTATTCTTCTAACTTCTAAATTTTTAACTAGAAATTCCATTGTTGTGGCGTCATTGTACAGTTTAATTCAGTGCTACGTTACAACCAAGTTCGTACAATAACTAATTATTTTTGAGGTTATGCTTAGGATTATAGTGACCAATATTTCTAGAATTGAGATAGCAGCTTAAAAGCCGTCGAATATTTCTTTATATTTTGAGTAGAATTTCAACTTTATTAAGTGGTACTTAATAAAGTTGAAATCATTTGAATTTTCTATAATAACAGCAATGTATAGTTTTTTTACTAAATGGGCTTTCGAACCTTTATAAAAATGGGAGAAAACGTGAATATTTTTAATAACTGATGCACTAAATAGCAGCAATAGAATGATTACATTAAGATAGTCAAGACGATTTCTGTACATGGTTTCTAGTAGGGACGTAATAATTTTGTATCTTTATATAAACGCACCCTTAAACCTTTTAATGACCTGTTAATGTCCAAACGTTAGTTAAAGTCAACATTTTCATCATGGTAAAGTTCAAGAACCAGCAAAGTTTGGAAATTGTTAAAAATTACTACCGAAATTCTGAGTTGGTGGTCGCAAATTTAAGAGCGCTTACTCCAATTTTCGGCCATAATAATCGTCCCACCCGACAGGCTGTGCGTACTATAGTGGAAAAGTTCGACTCCAAATCCACGTCGGAAAATTATTTCACCTTCAGAGGAAAATACTATAAGCAGAAGTGTGGAGCACCAATGGGCAATCCTCTGTCACCGTTTTTAAGCGAGATTTTTATGTCCTGGATTGAAGAAATAATGGAGCGAGATGGCATAATGCCCAAACTTTGGGTTCGATATGTAGAGGATATTTTCGACATGGTAAATGAAAAAACCTGAATGACTTGCTGCCAAAATTAAATAACATACACAAAAACATCAATTTTACAATTGAGGAAGAAACGAACAACGAACTACCTTTCCTCGATTTGAAAATTATGAGGGTTAGCGGAAAATTAGAATGGAACATATACCGAAAAAATACAAGCACTCAAAGGACCGTACCAAGAACATCAAATCATGCATACTCACAAAAAATGGCATCTTTCCGAGCATGGATACATAGGATGCTGTCAGTACCACTGAGTATGGAAAACCGGAGGAAGGAAATAAGTTATATCCTAGATACAGCGAAGAAAAACGATGATGAAGAAAATTGAACAAAGGAGAGCACGAGATAGCTTTACTACGCTCTACATGCAAAATAGAAGGCAACAACAAAGAGAACAACGAAGAGCAGCTGTCGTAAACTCAGAACTAACCGGAGACTTAAGCAGATTACTCAAGCAAGTTAACATCCAGCTAATTTCAAGCAACGTCGTTTCAACTTAAAAGTAGACTCACAAATGCAAAGGATAGCAAGAAGAAAGATGAGAGGTGCGGAGTATACAAAATTAAATGCAAACACTGTGATAAAGCATACATTGGACAAACAAAACGAATGGTTAAAATAAGATTCGAGGAGAACACTAAGGAGGCACAATCCGCGATGAAGCGAGGAACCACGAGCAACGTTAAATCTTCAGTAGCGAAACACATTTGCGAAGGACATCAAATAGAATGGGACGACCTAACGGTAGTGAAGGAAGTAAGAAACATGCGAAAACTGGACGTGTACGAATCATTGTGGATCATGAGGCAGCCAACCGAAACGAGACTCAAAGATGACCTAGGAAATGGATACTCTAGGCTCCAGGATATGGTGAAATAGCGTTAGATTGTTTTCTTTAGTACTAGTAATAATTAAAATTACTCATGTAATAAATTATAATAATTAGACCTTGAGGAATAATAAAATAATTTAACAAAAAAGACAAAATAATTAAGCTAAGAATAATATTAAGATACAAAGGTAATAAAACCAAATAGTAATTAGACATTAAGCAATTAGACGTTAGGTAATTAGAATTTGGTTAGTATAAATATCCTCGGCAAGGCCTTGTAATTTCAGAAAGTATTTGACACTGCAGAAGGGAGCAACTTACTCCCGAAATATATATTTGTCGGGAAAAAACAAAATAATAGCGTTTAAATGGAAAATATGAAAACACAAGATAGTCTGGAAGCGCTAAACAGGGGAAAATACACAGAGTCCAAATCTTCGCTAGTGGACGTTCCGGTGCAAAAAGACGTCGTATCGCAAGAAGCGAAGCAAATATCGCAGCCGTAAGTGCATCGATTCAAAATGAACCAAATCAGTTAATTCAACGTCGTTTTCAAGAATTGGGTTCACTAAAACGACACTGTGGCGTATTTTGCGAAAAGATCTTGGCCTACATGGTAACAAGATCAAATTGACTCAAGAACTAGTCATTCGAAATGACGAAACTTCTACAAGTGGGCTTTGGCAAAGCTTCTTCAGCGATGAAGCTCATTTCTGGCTCAATGGCTTTTTTAATAACCAAAATATGCGTTATTGGTCAGCAACAAATCCACATGTGCTTCTTCAGATACCGTTGCATCCACAAAGAATTACTGTGTGGTGCGGTTTTCATGCCGGAGGTGTGATTGGGCCGTATTTTTTCGTGGATGAAAACGACCGTGATATTATCGTACCGTCAATGGAGAGCACTATCGTAATATGTTGGAAGATTATTTGTTGCGAAAATTGGATGAACTTATCACCAACGATATTTGGTTTCAACAAGACGGTGCCGCTAGCCACATAGCACGCCTCACAATCGATATATTGAAGGACGAATTTGATGAACGTGTTATCTCGGGAAAAGGTCCGCTTGAATATCTGTCTCGTTCATGCGATCTCACGCCATTGGATTTCTTTTTATGGGGCTATATCAAGTCATTGGTCTATGCCAACAAGCCAGCAACTTTAGACCAGCTCAAAGACAACATCCAACGCGAAATTGCCAACTTTTCGGTCGAAATGTGTGCCAGAGTGTGGAAAATTGGGTCCAAAGAATCGACCGCTGTAAACGGGCTCATGGTGGTTATATGACCAAAATCGAATTTCATTCATAAAAAGTAATGCTTGCACTACACCCACAATAAATTTGAACTCAATATCTCAAATATTTCAGTGTTTCATTAATAGAAAAAATTGTTATGTCCTTAATGGAAACCCCTTTAAAGAGGCATTGGGGGTCACACTTGTGCGTGAACGGATATTCAACTATCATACCGTCACCGTCCTAGTAAAATCTTTGCAGGCCTCGAAGTTCGCACTATTGGGTTGGTGGTGTAGGTTCGGTTGAGACGGCCTCCGGATTATCGATGGTCTGGCTCTGAGCACTTGTCCCCATAAGGGCTTGTGCCAACCCTCGTATGGCCTCCCTGCTCTGCAAAGATAACCATGGGACCAAAAAGCGACTACCACACGAACGGGGATAGCGACGGGGACCGAATAAAACTGGAGCTAAGAAAAGAAGAAAAAAAGCAAAAAACAATTATGATGACGTAACCAGCGGCTACAGCTACGATGTTAACAGCACATCGGGAGCGGTACTAACGATGACAAAAACGACGATGAATACAATGACAGTAAAAATGGATGAAAAACGGTGATTAACAGACAGTCTTATCCAGACTGAGGTTCTTGGGGCGTTCGGTCGCAGCAATAAAACTATGCGAACGCCAGAGCGTCCTAAGAAGCAAGAGCGGGAAATTCTGCAGGACGCGCCAGATGGTCGAGCGGTGGAGAGAAAATGTCAAGAACATTGAGAGCTCAACGGTTACTGCTGCGATCGCTACCGAAGCGAGGATCATAAATCCCGAAATAATAACGAACCATCCTGAAGTCCACAAAGTGATTACGGCAGGAAAACGAAGCGCCATTGTGTGATTTCATTGCTAGAGTAAAAAATGTGGCGGAAGGAATGTACTCGGAAACGGAAGCCGATTACCTCTCCCAAGAAAGGTGGTCGAAAAGTGCAATTGCCGCCCAGCAACACGAAGAAGAAAGGCTAATCCGAAAACCGGGAGATGTTTTAAAAAGAATAAAATCTGCATGTGACTCGCCAAAAATCAGCAAAGGAGTAAAGATTGGGCTTATTGAACTAGAGGATCTCCTAGACCGTATAGGGCATTATCGGAGGAGCTGGTTGAAGGCCGAAGAAGAGCAGAAGGCTAAAGAAGCGCTGAGGGCTAAGCCTAAAGGGCACGTACAGATAGCTCCACCACCAAACATCAATAAAAGAATGGCGTCTAGCCCAATCGAAGAAGATTAGGATAAGGAAAGGAAAGAAGAGGCACTTGATGGCACGCGGAACGCCAGATCGGGGGTTCCAGACAGTGATGACAAAAGGAGCAAAGAAAGCCGCAAAGAAACTCCTTCAAAAAGTGCCAGAAAATAAAGTTCGCACGGTCCAACAAGATAAAAGACCTGATGCGAAACAGAAGAGAAAGAAGCCACGACTAAGACCCCGGCAGCAGGCACTGCTCGTGAAACCCCAAGATCGTCGATCGTATGCAGAAGTGCTGCGGGATATCAGAGGAAATGTAAGGCCCGAAGACACCAACACTAGCATTAAAGAATTCGGAGCAGAAGTCGACAATAAAGAAAGTCCTCGGCAAAAGCGCAACTATATCCTCGCTCGACCCGACGGCAACGATCGAAATAAGAACCCTTGACTGCGTCACGGACCTGGTCGAGCTAGAAGAGGCCATCAAAAGGGAATTCCTTAGCGTGGGCAGGATCAAAGCGAAGCTGACACCAGACACCAGGGGATAACGCATGGCCATCATTGACTTGCCCGAAAAGGACGCCGAGCAATTTCTGAATAAGGGCAAAGTATGAATAGCGTGGGTTTTATGCAGGATACGGCGAAGTGCAGCGCCTTTTCAATGTTTAAATGCCTTGTCTATGATAACACCGTACAAGTATGCAAAGGAGTCGATAGAAGTTCCCTATGTTACAAATGCTGTGCAATGGGACATAAAAGAAAAGAGTGTACAAAGGAGGCACACTGCATTTTTGGCAAGGATCTGATCCAAGACGGGATCTTGGGCACGCCGATGGTTTCGTGTGGGTTCAGTGCTCAGGGCCCACCTTCTTTAGTGTGTACCAAACGCCGAACGAATCGATATTCTCTTTCAAAGCCAAGCTTAATGCTTTGGAGGGCGCTGTCTCGAACAAAGACGGCAACGTGCTCGTTGGGGAGACTTCGACGCTAAAGCAATCGAATGGGGCATGCCTCAAAAAGATCCGCGGGGAAGCCGAATCCTAAAAATGGCGATCAGGACGACCCTCGTCTTACTAAACACCGGAAGTACTCCAACTTTCCGCCGTATTGGCTACGAAGGAACCATACCGGACGTGACATTCGGCTCAGAATTTTTAGTACGGAGAATACACAAAGGGAGAGTATTAGAGGACTACTCAGCTTGAGATCAGTCATGTCGTCTCCCGACGTCCGTGCTCTCGGCTTTCTACAATCGGGTGGAAGATCGTAAGGATGGACGTCGAGAGGATCGTCGAGGTGCTCCGCTGCAGGGAGATTCGCAGGGGACGGAAAAACTGGCAGCTCAAGATGTTGTGAACTCAACTATGATCATCAACACGACTTCTTGCAACGCTTCTATGCCCCGTCGAAAACCCCGGCATGGCAAGCCCCAGTGTATTGGCGGTCGACTGAAATCGATGAAAAGCGAAGGGAGTGTCATAAGCTTCGGCGTGAGGCTCAACGGACGCGGAACCGTGGCGAGGTATGCAACCGGGTAGCAGCATATAAGTCGGCCAGGAAATGCCTTCGCAAATTGATTAACACCAGCAAGGCCCGCTGCTGGCAAAATCTAGTGGACAATGTGAACAAGAAAGCCTTGACTACAAGCTAGTTATGGAGAAAATGATGCCCTTCAGAAGCCTTACATACATCATGCGGGCACTCTTCTCCGCCCATCGCGTCCGTGTTGACGCTGTCCACGGTAAAACAGCAATCGCATGTTCACCCTTCACACAGCCGGAACTGGAAGAGGCAGTCCTTTCACTGAAAACGAGGAAGGCTCCAGGTCCAGATAGTGTTCCAGCTGAGGTGTTGCATTTTGTCTATCACCATTGTCCTGACTTGCTGCTCAGCACATTCAACGCTTGCCTACGGGACTGGGTTTTCCCGGTACGATTGAACGTGTCGAGACTCGTACTGATCAACAAGGGGAAGGGAAATGCCGGATCGCCGTTTGCATACCGCCCATTATGCATGCTAGACACGGCTGAGAAAGTACTAGTGAAACTCATCAAGGGAAGACTCACTAATAAGATTCGTGCTGCTGGGACATATCTCCTCGGCAGTACGATTTTAGACCAGGACGTTCCACTATTGATGCGATTGTAGAGGTGGTGAGCGCGGTCCGAAAGCAAGAGGCATATTGACGCACCAAGCGACGTCTTGTTGGTGACAATCGACGTTAGGAACACCTTCAACTCCGCTAGATGGGTGAATAATCTGGATACGCTGCAAACCCCTTTTCAAGTTCCAGAATCTGCTTTACAACACAACACAGGGCCAACGAAGGATGGAAGTTACATCGGGTGTTGCCTAGGGATCTATTCTCGGTCCAGACCTGTGGAACGTGTCTTACGACGGGCTACTGAGACTAGAAATGCCATATGAGTCTTCTTTGCGGATGATGTTGTGGCTCTGGTCGCTGGAAGCACCGATGAACAAGGGCAACTTAGGCAAGTAGGCTAATGCGCCAAGTGATAGGCTAGATGACCGCTTGCGGGTTCAGTTTAGCACTGGGAAAAACCGAAATGGTCATCTTGACAAAAAAGAGAATACCTAGAGTAAGGATGATCAGTATTGGAGACATACTAATCGAAGCCAGTGGTGAAGTACCTGGAGCTACTAATCGACTTGATGATGAGTTTCTTGGAGCAAATCAGGGCAACGGCTGTGAAGGCTGCTTCGGGAGTCTCCTTATAGCCAACGTAGGGGGACTCAACCCGTCAAGAACACGCTTCTTGATGGGTGCTTAGGATCAGTGCCACTGTACGGAGCACAAATGTAGGGCGACGCTCTCAGTAAGGAGGTATACCGAAAACGCTTGGCACAGGTACAGGGAAGAGGAGCACTGAGGATGGCGTCTTCATATCTGGCAGTCTCTGATTTGGCGGTGAGAGTTATTACAGACGTGATATCTGTTCCCCTCTTTGCAAGAGAGGGCCGCGCTATTTACCTGCGCCGAAACCAGGGCGCGAGGGAGACGGTTGCCCGCGAGGAGAGATAGCGCCCACTGAACGATTGACAGGAGTCTTGGGTGAATTGCACGAAGAGAAGGTGGACTGCGCGTTTCATCCTGAATGTGAGCCTGTGGCTAAAAAAAAGGCAATGTGAGACTGACTTCTATCTGACTCAGCTTTTGAGCGGGCATGGGTGTTTTCAGCCTTACCTGCACAAGATTGGTAAGTCACGATCCCCCGATTGTCGGTTTTGCCCAAGGGAGGAAAACGATGCCTGTCGCACAGTTTTTGCGTGCGAAAAATGGGATAGGCTGCGAAGGGATCTGCACAGGGAGACCCCGGATAGTATAGTCGGAGTGATGCTTGAAACGTTTGACAAATGGGACCATGTGGCACATTATGTTCGGGGACGTTCGGGCTGGGGGACCGCTTGTCTGGCAATTCCTCTTCCTCCTTCCCTTCATCGCTAGAAGGAGGATCTCCCAGCTCGAAGGCGCCTCACGACGTATCAAAACGAGACCTGGCCCGAAGTAATGTGTCAAACGATTCCAGGCTGGGTTTTCGGGTTGACAGGGGTGGTGTTTAGTGGGTAGTCCAGTCGCTTGCGAGCATGGGTGTCCCACACTCAGTGACATTCACCTCCCAACCACAAAAAATAATGGTTTCTTGTTACCGATTTTCTAAAATCGCATTCTTAAGGGAGCTAGAGCGATTCAAAGTTAGAAAACAAGTTTAAGAGTCCCGTTTTGATTTTATAGGGAAAAACGTAATATTCAAAAATCATATCAAGTTGATCGAATTTTCACTTGTAGTAGTATTTGTTGCCATAGTACACAAAGACCTACCCCTATGATTTTTTTCAGATTTTTTGGTCTACTGGGGTCGAGCTACGTGTTTTTTTCCCTCGTCTACTTCCCTCTCCCCCTTAAACAAAATTAAAGCCTTACGAGTTGGTATTAAAAAATCTCACCAAGGCCTTTCACATATACCCTACTCGACTATCTTCAAAAGAAAAAATTTTAAGGGTTCACATCCTTATATCAGCAGACCCCTTAAAAATGTTTGAACATCTATTGACCATAAAAATTTTAAAATGACAACTTTTCTGATCTTTTCACAAAGTTTGATGACCTATTTACGATCTTCTTCTTCTTCGTAGCCCTACAACCCCTTTCGGGCCTTCGCTTAGAGATAGAGTATTTCATTATCATGATCTAATGTATCGGCACTCCACAAGGTGATATGATCATTATCACGCTTTGGCCGTGTGTCCGTCCACACAGCTGCGATACGTTCTGATTTTTAAACAAGTATCATAGCTGAACAGGCTTATAGTCCGTCCGAAGAACTACCCGAACTAAATCTTTACTCTACTCTACTTACTATAGCTCCAGAGAAATGGCGGAATGCTTTTTTATGTCGGTCGTTCTTTCTACGTTCTCCCCCAGCCGCCAGAACATCCCATAAGAAGTATACCTTCAATAATTCAAAATGTGCCCCAATGTGCCGCTGGGTGTTTTGCACTTCATCCTTTTTATACTTATACTTATTGTGCTGCCACTTAAATTGATATACCTAGAATTCCTCAGTCAGAGTCACATCCCGTAGAAAGTGAATTATCTTCTCTGGCTGAAGGTATCCAAGGTGATCCACAATTAGGCAATAAGTTCCCAGACTGTTTCCTTTCCTCCGGAACAGAGCCCCGTAGAACGGAAGATGATGCTTCATCTGAAAACCGGCAGAGCTTGCACTCGCCATTCTCATTGAGACCCATTTTCTTAAGATGTGTCCCGAGTTTATACTGTCCCGTGAGAAACTATAAGATCTTTAGTTGATTCTTTCCTAGTTTGATGAGAAATTTAAATCGTTTCTTATCATAAGCTTTAAGGAACATTTCGATACTTTCGAGTCCTGGATAACTTTTTCCAGAGTTAAGCGCGTTCCCTCGCTTTTAATGCTCTCCAAGCAAGGTGCCTTTCGACCGCACTGAAGGGGGTTCAGGATTGACGCTAAGAGGTTTGCTTGTTCGTTACTCATTACATTGCATAGACCTGCTATTGAACTGAAATTGCTACTTAATTGGCTTAATCTTGCTCATATTTTTTCTAAACATTCTTGAACATATTCGCTAAGATCTGAATAAACCATAGTTAGTTTTTTGTACGCCTGATTTCTTTTGATGCAGAAGGAACATTTGTTGTTATGTTACTGCGTATTTATCGAAGGCAAAAGCTCAATGAACTGGTGTAGCATTATTCCTATAGACGTTAAATGATGATAGGAGAATGGCATTGAAGACTTCTACACAAAACAAATAAACGAAATACTTGTGAAACTTTTACTGAAACTGCTTTTTGATTTTTTGTCAATGATCAGCCTTAATTTATCTGGAATACAATACTTTCAACTTGTAGATGTCGAAATCTGATCATAATTGCATAACTACTAACCCCTTCCTATTTTCCTATCAATCGATACATTTAGCGTACTCTTGAGATTACAACCATTCGTTGGATTCTCAATTTGTCTGTTCAATTGGCTGACTGAAATAAATTTATTTCATCCATGAAAGAATTGCCTCGTTTCATTTGTTTTATTGATGTTAGATCATCGGTAGATTTTCAAAGAAATACAATGTCGTCGACATAAAATATATACGCTTATCAAAGCACTATCCCACACAATGAGTGGAAATAGAAATGATAAAAGTAGATAACACAACTACGTCAATCCTCTGAGCTTCCTTAAAGTTATTGCAACCGAGCGCACTGTTAGCAATTACATCATCGTCCTACAATAATTATTGTTTACGTTGTGTAAAATCGATTCGTTACAGATTCCAGTTTTGAATCAGTCATGAAGTCACAACGCTTCTACGAGCACAACTTATTTCCTAGAACTGAATCATTTATCGCATTAGCGTGCCCTATTTGCAAGTAAAATTCCCTTGCTGTCTCGATAACAATCTCCACGGCCTTTACATGTGGTCATTCAAATCAATCACAACCTTGTAACCATCAATCGAGTCTGGATATAAATAAGTCGTTTGACGCAAATCACTTACCTTCAGGTAGTCATCCCAATCGAAAACGTGAAAACTTTCGTATTGGAATGGTCCCGTTGGCGTTGGCGCCGGACTTATTCTTGATGAATTCCTTTCCTGCTCGCGATGACTATTATTATTGTTGTGCCGGGAATTGGTGCCGTTCTTCTTCTGATGTTTGGTCATGCACAAAGTTGAACAGAACTCTTTCTGAGGAGTAGTTCCACGTATTACGTTGTCGCATTGCACACAAACTCCTTTCCGATAAGCTTTGCGGAATTCCACGATGCATGATTCCGAGCAGAATTCCTTCTTGCCATTTTGAGTAGGCAGGACATATTGTAGAGGTGTTTTTCCTTCATTGCACCACGTACACAGCGCTGGCTTCTTAGCCGGACGTCCTCGTGACTTACTTCCATTGGCAGATCCTGGTGACGATACAGTGGAGTTGCCACCGGCGACTCCATTGGCGGCATTGGCATTAGCCGTGCCACCGTTTGAATCTCGGCCACCCGATGACATTTCTTTCGAGTTAAAAATCAAATAGGCGAAATTCTCCGCATCACCTGCACAACACTAAGGGGGCACGAGATAAGGAAAATGCTTAATGTCTTGATTTTGAAAAATACTACAAATACACTGTATGTTAAGTTATTCTTCGATATTTTCGCGAAACTTTAGTTTACGAAGCGACAACATACACAACGTCGGCCATATTTTTTTTGCAAACAAACAAAGCGATTTATAGGGCGCGTTCGAAATAAGAAGTGAAAGAAAAGCGAAATTGACGGACACCTAGTGGTGAGTAGGCGGAGTATTAATTTAAAATCAAAACCAATTATCGTTAATTAGCGGAGTTTATTGCAACCGATTAAGGGGTGAGCCTATATACGCTAAAGACGTTTTCAGATCTTTCCAAATTATCTTTCAATTAAACACTATGTGGTAACATCAAAATGCTGTTCCAATGTTTTATTAAATTTAGTTTAGTTATTTAACTATACTATGTAATTACATTCTTTGCAATTAAAATAGCGACAAACAATATTAATTTTAGCAATTCAAATAGACAAATAAAAGGAAAAAATTCACTATTCAATAATGAATTTACATACAACGGTTACCCTGAAATCGAGTCTTATTATTACAAAAGTGACTTGGCATATCTGCGCTTATAAAATAAATTATTCTACATAACAATAAGAAAAAACGGGCAAAAACTCTCAACTCACGGCAACACAGAAGAAACACAAGATGAACTACAAGACTCGAAAATTCGAAATATAATATCCCTGTGTAAGTCAATCGAATATATGGTATATGAACTCCCATGAGTAAGAGTATGATGAAGATTCTACGTTATCTCATTCACCGGTTGATATTCTTACTCAGGATCCGAATGAAATGCTTATGTTCAAGGTAGAAAAAGCCGGGCAAAAGTATCGCTTTGAAAGCATGAGAATGGCAGGAAAATAGAACGATAAACAGCATGTGACGCACGGCCACCCGAAGGATAAATTGGATTTGTTGTAGATGAGATTGAGACTGAATATTATTGGTAAGAGTGTTGAATCGGTGATCAAGACATGATATTGAACCAATATTTAAAATTAGAAAGACTGCTCATCATCATTATATATGGCTCGATAGCCGAAGCCAGTCCTTGGTATCCAGGATTAATCTCCTCCAATCATCACGGTTATGCGACCTTATTCACCATTTGATCACAATAAGGATCTGCTGTTAGCTTCTATCATGTCTTCCCTCTGGACGTCTACCTCGTGCTCTGCACTTCATTGTTCTTTTGGGTAGCCGGTTTTCTTCCGTTCTTTCTACATGGCCCGCCCATTGGAATTTTTGTAATTTTACGCAATTAGATACAGATGTTTCATCAAATAGTTCATACAACTCATCATTGTGACGTAATCTCCACTCTGTTCCTTGGTTTGCTGGGTAGTGGATTTTCCGGAGCTCTGTGCGTTCAAATATGTCCACTGCCTTTTCGGATTCACTCGTCAGTGTCCAGTTTTACTTGTATATAACAACACAGGTTTGACTAGTGATTTGTAAATACGGAGTTTATTTTATGGAGTAATAGGCTTTATTTGTAGTATTTATTTGGGGTCCAATCTTGTCCTTTTCAGCGCATCTCCTATTCAGTTTGGTTCCAAGTTATCCACCTGTCTAAAGTTTAGTCTCCGATGGTCAGGCATTGTCACACTAGAGTGTTCTTCCTCATTTGAGTCATGAATTCAATTTTCGTTTTATTAACTCATAGACCAATTCGTTATACTAGCTTCTGATAACATGGGACGTGGTAAAACTCCCAGGACTAAAAGTGTGGTGAATAGAACTGTTGAGGTGCTGGGCAAGATTTACTTTCTTCTCGTTTTTGCATCAACAGCTTCCGTTGTTGGACGTTTGATTGCTGCATTGGTTTTTAACTGATTCCCTGTCAGTGCTGATTGTCGGTCTACTTCTGGTACCTTTTCTTCCGTGTTTTTAAAGGGCAATTTGCAAATTTTAACAATAAGTCGTTTTTTATACTTCCATTTAGATACAGTTCGTACTAAACCGTCTTGTCCTGCCATTTAATCGACAGAACATTGTGTAATAAATATAAGCAGTCGAGCAGCCTAGTGGTGATCTGGAGTGGCTGCTCCTGAAGAGAAAAGGTGCTCACCCCGTCGAAACTGCTTAGTTTGTTGTTTTACTAGTGTAAAGTAGACTACATCCGTCAAGTTTCCAACCTTTACGTAGAGATGAGTGGTTCACTTCAGCCACTTTAACATCTTTAGGTTTGACATTCCCCTTGTAATGCAACGACCTTCTTCGGAGAAAGTAACGGTTGCTTTTTGTGTAATTTTTGCGTTTGTCTCAAGCCTCCGTGTCCACTAACTTTAACGAGGCAAAAAAAATATTGAATTACTGTAGAGTAGCTTAATTAACACCTAATAGAACATTTCTAAAGATAATAAAAATTGATCGGTACGTCTTGTAGAGTAGAGTACGCGTGATAAGTATTTTGTAGTGTAGTTTCATGGCTCGACAAGAACCCGCCTCATATGATCCCGCAAATGCTAGTCGTCAAGCACGCGGACACGGTCGTTAAGCGAAGCTAGTTAGCTGAGCTTGGTTGTTCCAGACCATCGGCACCCGTGTCCTACACGGACATTTCGAAATTCATTACGATTGTCCTTTTTTACTAGCACAATGTTCACCTATTTTCGGGTTATCTTTTTTCTTCAACCAATTTGATCTTTGCTGAAGACGTTGTAAGTACCATTCAATCCATCTCCCCCAGAAGGAATATTTCATTTGCTGAACCAATTGCCACCTTTTAAGTAATATGCAGTTTGCTTCGCAAGGGTTAGTGCGGCTATATTATTTGGATCGTCACTTATTTTTGTTAATGGACGTGAATTCATGCATGCTTCAATCTGAGCTAGCAGTGTATTCATTTCTTCAATATTTAATATTTGAGTTCCATTCGTTTTATAGAAGTGAGCTTTTATCGACTACATGACGGCTTCCCAGAGTCCACCAACATGTGGACTGCTGAGAGGGATGAATTTCCACTGTATAACGTGATTGGTCACAGTCGCTGAATAGTGTTCGGCAGATTGCTCGCCTCGCCACAAATCTTTTGATGGTTGCAATGCATGCGTTTGTGGAGAGATTGGACGCCAGGTTTAAATGAAACGCAATACATACAAAAATCGCAATGTATGCTCTGTAGTTTTGGCATCTCTTTCTCCATTCCATTTTATAGTGATTGGCACTGCGTAGTCAATTCCCGTTTGTAGTTCCCGTTTTTCCCAAAAGTTGTGCCCTTCGCCCAGCTGTCATCTTGAAGCATGTTATGCATTCTCGAAGAACTTTCTTCATTTGCATATGTGCTGAGACTACCCAGTATTTCAGACGTAACGTATTCAGGGTTAGGTGGCAGCCCCGGTGTGACGTTTGTTGGTGGGCTTGTTGTACCCATAGCTTTGCGAAGTGACCATTTAGGATTATAGCTGGGTGGTTTGCTGTACCGACGATACGTACAAAGTAAATGCGTCCGCCCACCATAAGGATACCTGCATTATCGATCCATGGGGTTAAGAATAGAATACGACTACTTTTGTGGCCACCATCAGCTTTAGTGAGTTGTTGAATCTCTTCTTTGAACGCGTGTGCTTAAAATATTCTTATGCATGTATTAGCGGCTTCCAATAAGTTTGCTGTGCATTTGAGGTTGGGGTGCTTGGTGTTAAATGAAAACCTTTGGCACAATGCAACGATTCTGTTGAGGTTCTGTAAGGATGAAAATCTTGTTAAGATTATTGATTCCTCTTCTAAGGCGGTTGTTAAGGATGTAATCCCTTTTTCCTCTTCTCCAGGGTGTGCTATCTGTGAATGGTGGTTGCACTGAGCAATGTTGGTCCCGGCCACCATAGGGTGAAATTGACAAGTTCCTTTGAGAACATCCTCCTTGTTGCGATGTCACGTGATTCTAGTGCTTTATGGAGCTATGAAAATGGATAATACTGACATGAATTGTAACGTAAACCTTCCATTTTGAAGTGGAGATTCGAATCCATGAGAGCACAACTGTTGAATCCGTTCAATACAGACGATTGAGAGACGTTCAAATTCTAGTCTTGGATGGACTAACCTTGATTGGAGCCACCTGTAGTGTTTTAAGAGATATTCAAATGTCCGTGAAAGACTGCAGCGATGGTCTGCTGCCTCAGCGAGCGAGGATATTATGCTCGCCGGAAACGGCCTTGTCTGAGAACGCGTGAATGCGCTTGCAGGCTAGCGTTGCGGTATCATGGGGCGGGTTCTTTTCTCCAGCACAAGGGCCCAATACAAAAAAATTTCGCATTCACAAATTTTTCGAACATAATAAATGGGTTCGATGGTGTTGAGACCGAGGTAACCTGCCAAAGTAATAAACCATGGAAAACGCGACTGGCTGAACTCAATTAACGCGCGCGGGACGCGAGACGATTTCGCCCTTACTCTGAGGACTTACGAACCCCCACTAAGAGTGGGAAATCAAGGTTAAAGTGGTGCCTTCTCGCACCCCTCCCCACCCGGATCAAGATCCATTGTAAACATGGCCATTTATTTTTCATTTAAATGAAAAACTCGTACATAGTAATCTATATGAACTTTTCCGTTAGATGAAAAATAAAATGTTTCAGATTTATATCAAATTTTTATATGATGGAATCATATAAGACTTTAACATAAATAGGAAATTCGTCTGGATGGCCACTCTACGTCTGAGAAAAGAAGGGGCTACAGTCCGATGGCTTGCCTAAGATCGGAGTGTCCAGCCAACGTGGCGGGTCCCATACCCGGTCGAAATATCCGAAATAAGAAGACCGAGCTTAACGGTTACAACACATTTTTAATTGAAATATTAACCAAAATCAGAAAATGATAAAAATAAATGAAAAAAAAACATCAAAAAGACAAAATGTTGTTATTTTTAAAAATAACTGTTACAAATAACAGTTGTGCTTTCATTTAACAATTATTTTTACAGTAACAACATTTTGTCTTTTTGATGTTTTTTTAAATTTATTTTTATCATTTTCTGATTTTATTATTAAAAATTCAAGTATTTAGATTATTAATCAGTTTTTTCTTTAATTTTGTTTTACGCATTGAATTGCAATATTTCATTAAGATTTGTTTCACGCATTTTATCTTAGTTTTAATTTTGATTCCTTATTTTAAGTGGGATAAGTTGAAGTCATCTAAACGTCTTCAACTTATTTTTAACCGACTTCCAAAGGAAAAAGGTTATCAATTCATCACATTTATTTTTTTTTGTTGCTTTTTTATGTATGTTCACGCATAACTTTTGAACGTAGATAGATAGAAGAGTCCTGTTTTCGGGGAATGATACGTCTTTTTTCTTATTAGGTCTCATTCCAAGGACGAGTAAATCAAATAACGGTATAGGACTTTTACTGTTAAAACTTAAAAAATTTCCGACTTTCACCCCGATTTTTCAGCATAACTGATCGACGCGTGTAAGGATTTTGATTGTAGGGGTTTCAAATGAAGGACAACATATTGAACTAAAATGTATCGGTACAGAATTATAATCCTTTCAAGGACACTGTAGCTATTAACAGTTCAACATGATTGATGTCGAGAAACTGAATTTAAATGATCTTTCGTACGAAAAATGCCAATTAAATTGCATTCTTCAAGATACTGATTCCTTGGTGACGAATGATAAAAATGATCAGTATCTTTAATTATCTCCATAAATGGTACACTTTAGTCAATCATTTCCCCCGGAAATAACCAATAAATTATTTGTAAATGCAGCACAAATACAATTCAACATGATTTAGAGCAATTTCATTGGGGAAAATTTCAGGATGCTATTCTCTTCCGCATTCATTCTTCACCTAGTTATGAACTTATTAAAAGATCCTTCTTGCATCTTTAGACGTAAACGTTACGCATAGGGTTTATAAAATCCTCCGAAGAAACATTACTTGCCCAGAAATCTAAAATTAGTGATTTTCATACTAAAGACCGATGAGTATCACGACCTGAAAAGACGATACTTAACCTTCTATAACTGATCATAACTTTAAAATGAACATGATAGTCGAGTTTTTGTTCAACTATAGGACATCATTTTCATGAAGATTTCATGAAAATTATGTGCCATAATTAACTAAAAACCGAGGCGATAGGTATCGAATAGACGTAAACGAGTGATACGGTTATGAAGGATATTTTTAAGCAAATTTCTTGATATATGTATATATATATATATATATATATATATATATATATATATATATATATATATATATATATATATATATATTTACGAGGGTGGTTCAAATATGATGGAGACAGACGTTGTAGATGGCACCCATGTGTATTTTGAAGGTCATGGCTTGAGTATGTGATAGCCCTTACGAACAGTGTAGCATAGTTTTCGTCGGGAGTGCATGTTTCACGCGCGTACTACGACTATTTTTTGCGTTTAGGAGGTGAATGCCATTTATGCACAGAGTGTGGGACTCCCATGCTCACAAGAAGGCGACTGGACTACCCACTAAAACCTCCCCTGTCAACCAGAGAGCCCAGCCTGGAACCGTTTGACACATTACTGAGCCAGGTCTCGTTTTGTTATGTCGTGAGGCGCCTTCAAGCTGGGTGATCCCTCTTCTAGCGGAAGGGGAGAGGGGAAGAGGAAGTGTCAGACAAGCGATCCCCCAGCCCCAACACCCCCGGCTGCTGTGAGTCCAATTTATATTTTAGGACTGCCCGAACATAATGTGCCACCTGGTTCCATTTGTCAACCGATTCGAGCATCACCGCAACTATATTATCCGAGGTGAGCTCTCCCGTCTCCCTGTAGAGGTCCCGTCACAGGTTGTCCCATTTTACGCACGCAAAAAGTGTGTGGTAGGCATCGTCTATCTCTTCTGGGCAAAACCGGCAATCGGGGGACCGCGGCTTACCAATCTTGTGCAGGTAAGACTGAAAACACCCATGCCCGCTCAAAAGCTGGGTCAGATAGAAGTCAGTCTCATCATGCCTTTGATTTAGCCACGGTCTCACATCCGGGATGAGGCGCGCAGTCCACCTTCGTGCAATTCACCCAAGACTGCAGCCAATCCTAGAGCAAGCGCTGTTTCTCCTCACGGACAACCGTCTCCCTCGCATCCTCGTTTCGGCGCAGGTAAATAGCGCGGTGCTCACTAGCCAGGAAGGCAACAGGTACCACGCCTGCAATAACTCTCACCGCCGAATCAGAGACTGTTGGATACGAAGATGCAATTCTCAGTGCTCCTCTTCTCTGTAC
Source organism: Odontomyia ornata (assembly GCA_963969285.1). NCBI lineage: Eukaryota > Metazoa > Arthropoda > Insecta > Diptera > Stratiomyidae > Odontomyia > Odontomyia ornata. The sequence goes on along the minus strand of OZ017738.1, from coordinate 171,077,150 downwards.
CTGTGCCAAACGTTTTCGGTATACCTCCTTGCTGAGAGCGTTGCCCCATACTTCTGCTCCGTACAGTAGCACTGACCCTACAGCACTCATCAAGAGGCGTCCTCTTGATGGGCTGGGTCCCTCTACGTTGGCCATAAGTCAACTCAAAGCCGATATCCCGAAGCAGCCTTCTCAGTCGTTGCCCTGATTTGCTCAGAGAAACTCATCTTCGAGTCGATCAGTAGCCCCAGGTACTTCGCCGGTGGCTTCGATTCGATTCGTAAGTCTCCAATACTAATCATCCTTACTTTAGGGATTCTCTTCTTTGTCAAAATGACCACTACAATTTTCTGCAGTGCTAAACTGAACCCGCGAGCAGTCATCCAGTCCCTCACTCGGCGCATTAGCATACCTAGCCTAAGTTGCGCTTGTTCAACGGTGCGTCCAGTGACCAGAGCCACAACATCATCCACATAGCCGATCAAGCGCAACTCATCTGGCATCTCCAGTCTAAGTAGCCCGTCGTAAGACGCATTCCATAGGTCCGGACCAAGGATAGATCCCTGGGCAACACCCAATGTAGTTTCCATCCGTCTTTGGCCTTGTGTCGTATCGTAGAGTAGGCTTCGGTCCTTTATGTAGTTCCTAAAAAGCCGCATTAAATATTCTGGAACTTGAAAAGGGTTTTCCAGCGTATTCAGAATATCCACCCTTCTAGCGGATTTGAAGGCATTCCTGACGTCGAGTGTCACCAACAGGACGATCCGTCACTTGGTGCGACTATATGCCTCTGCCTTCCGGACCGCGCTCACCACCTTTGTAATCACATCAATGGTAGAACATCCTGCTCTTAAGCCGTATTGCCGAGGAGATAGGTCCCCAGCAGCACGAATCGCGTCAGTGAGTCTTCCCTTGATGAATTTCTCCAGCACTTTCCCAGCCGTGTCTAGCATGCGAAACGGGTGGTATGCAGACGGTGATTCGGATTTCCCTTCCCCTTGATGATCAGCACGAACCTCACCACCTTCCATTTTACCGGGAAAACCCCGTCCCGTAGGCAAGCGTTGAACCAGCACATTCAACGCAACGCAGCAAGTCAGGAAAATGGTAATAGACAAGCTGCAACACCGCAGCTGGAACACCATCTGGGCCTGGAGCCTTCCTCGCTTTCAGTGAAAGGACTGCCTCTTTCAGTTCCGGCTGTGTGAAAAGTTAACACCAGACTGCTGTTTCACCATGGACAGCGTCAACATGGAGGGAATGGGCGGGGAAGAGTCCCCGCACTATCTCGCCCATCTTTTCCGCATCATGTATACAAGGTTTCCACAGGGTACCAAGCTTCCGCATAACTAGCTTGTAGCCAAGGTCTCACGGATATTTGTTCACATTGTCCTCTAGATCTTGGCAGCAGCGAGCCTTGCTGTTGTTAATCAACTCGCGAAGGCATTTCCTGACCGACTTATATGCTACCATCCGGTTGCTTGTTTCGTCATGGTTCCGTGCCCGTTGAGCCTCACGCCGAAGTTTGTGACATTCCCTTCGTTTTTCAGCGATTTCAGTTGACCATCAGTACACTGGGGGGTTTCCGTTCCAGGGTTTTCGACGGGGCATAGAAGCTTTACAAGCAGTCGTAATGTTGCTCATAGTTGAGTTCACCAAGTTTTAAGCTGCCAGCTCTTCTGTCCCCTGTGAATCTCCCTGAAGCGGTGCACCCGCTGTGAGTACCTCGACGAACAAGAGAGCCTCCAGTGGCCCCACCTACTCTAGAGGAAGTTTGTTCCACTATCAAAGCCCAAAAGAATAATGAAGCGCTTGGCATCGATGAAATTCTAGCGGAACTCATCAAATATGATGACAGCAGGGTTCAGAAAGCTATTCACAAAGTCATCCAGCACATTTCGCAACAAGAAAATATGCCAAAAGAGTGGAGTCAATCAATTATATTCCCTATCTACGAAAAAGGTGACAAGCTACAGTGCGTAAAACTATAGAGGCATCTCATTGCTTTGTATTGCGTACAAAATATTTTCAAAGATCTTAGAAAATAAAATCAGATCATACACGAACAGTATTATTGGGGAGTATCAAGGTGCTTTTAGATCAGGTAAATCGATAATAGACCAATTGATCACAGTCAAGCAGGTACTTGAGAAACGCTGAGAATTCAACATAGACGTACACCGAATTTTTGTTGACTGTACCAAATAATGCTTTGCTTTGGCATCCCAACCAAATTAGTCCCTCTTATCAGAATGACAATGACGTCGACGACCTCCCAAGTCCACAGCAATAACCAACTCATCGATGCCTTTGCACAAATATCGGACTGAAGTAGGGATATGGACTGGCCCCATTGCTATTCAATTTGGCTCTGAAATACGTCATAAGAAAGCTACCTGTCAATAAACGAGGTACATTACTATACATGTTGAGTGAAATAGTAGCCTATGCGACCGACATCAAATAATATAATGAATAAATTATAAAACAACATTTTATACTATAAAGTTTAAAAACTTGAAGACATTAAATATTTTAGTAGATGTTTTTAATTATCATTTTATATTATCATCAATTAAAAAAAAGAATGGGATAGAATAAATGAAAAAAAATCAGGTTTTATTATTTTGGAAAATAATCAAATATAAAATATTTTTACTTATATTAAAAATTAACTGCAGCTAGAATCATCAAATATAGTTAATGCAATTTGATGGTCTGATGTAAGTTTTGTGGTCAGAAAGTTTTAAGGATGAATTATTGAAACGCAACAATCATATTTTTATACCTCTAGTCATAAAATTGCAATGCCAAATCGAGGTAAGCTTGGAAATAAAAAAAAGCTCGAAAAAATAGCCCTCTAGTAAAGATATAAACTGTGCAACGTTTCCCATGTGTCTTGGGTGTCACCGCCTAGTTTCTTATCTATGAAAATATTGTGATTTTTTTTATTGGCAATCCTGTTGGGAAGCACTAGTACTTGTAACATGCGATGACATGTGTGTTTCTTCTTTTTATGTCGACTGATTAAAATTAATGTAGTTTTCTCTTTAGCTTTCATCCGAGTTTTATTTCACGAATATTAACCATCTTAGGTTATAGGTCCAGACGCGCTTCATAGTAGCGTATGGGTTTGACGCTCGGGAATTTTGGGTAAAGAATCCGAATATTGGTATTTTTCAAGAGAAACGAAAAAAAAAAATTATCGACGCAGTAAACAATAATTCAGAAGATAGAATTCGTATTGTGCCTGGCATTTGCAAAATATTAAACGATGGACATGGAAGTGAAAAATTGAACTGTGTTTGAAAGAACAGTGTCTTTATCCATTGTCGATGGTGCGCGAGTGTGTCCGGTGGCGTCGGTGAAAAACGTAAAACTGTCCAGGGACTACCAAAGCTGGCAATGAGACAACGGGCCCACAGCTCGTATACTTGGCATGGCCCTCGATGAAGAAGCTGCCATCTACGTCCGCAGGAAAGCTGATACAAAAGAAATTTGGGAGACATTGTTATCGGTATTTTAGTAATCGTATCTACAGCGACTGCACTTATTCTTCCATCATTTCTTCGAGATCACGAAAGGTGATTATCGTTCAATTTGGTATCGTGCTCCAGAAGCCGAACAAACGGCAAAACTCCTCGTTGAAAATTTGCGCTCGATAAAAAATTCTTTAATGCAGGGAACTTTATAGACACCTTACGCTTTCTTCGCAAAATCTAAACCACAGAACCGCAGAAAAATCAGTACCACCAGAAGTCAGCACAAGGTTCTTCCTCATGCTATTGCTGATTGCCAAAAATGCACGGTTGCTGAGCAGAAAACGGTAAATTCAAATGTCTACCACTCTTAATCGACTCTGAAAAGCAGCAAACCATGTTCGTTCTTCACGACGGGCTTAGCAGTCAATACAGACTTCGCTTCCACAGACTCTTGGGTTTCAGTTTCCGGCACAACGCATCATATGAGGGTGAATAGACAGCACTTCGCTATGATCGAGAAATTTCCAATCCCGGAAAGTTTTTAACATAGCTTGCATAGATATTATGCTTGCATACGGATCAGGAAAAATTAACATCAAGATGCAAGAAGGCGAAAGATGGTCGGTCACCTGCAACTCTGAATGACGTTTGGTATGTACCCGAGGCTTACCATCAACTTTTCTCTATTAAACAGGCTATCAAGCAAGGAAATGCAATTACGTTCAATTACATCATAATCTATGGCGCAACAGCCCAAGCCGGGCCTTGGCCTCCAGGATTAATCTCCTCCAATCATTACGGTTCCGCGAACTTGTTCGCCAGTAGTTTCCTCCCAATAAGGAAATGCTGTCAGCTTCTATCGTATGTCCCATTGAGTCCTTAGTATTCCCGCTGGACATCTACCTTGTGCTCTACCCGTTAACGTTCTTTTCGGTAGCCGCTTTTCTTCCATTCTTTTTACATGGCCAGCCCATTGTAATTTACGTAACATTACGCAAGAGAAAACAGGTGGATCGTCAAAGAGTTCATACAACTCATCGTTGTAACGAAGTCTCCACTCTGTTCCTTGTTTCACTAGGCCATAGATTTTCCGGAGCATTTTGCGTTCAAATGTGTCCCCTGTCTTTTCACATTCCCAAAGTCAAAGTCAAAGTCAAAAGCGCTTTATTTAATACTCATCGTTATAAATTTTAAAAGAATATAAAGCAAATTCCAAACAATAACAATCAAAAAACTTAATGGCCCAAATGGCTCTCTAAATTTGTACGTTATCATAAACTCATTTCATCAAAAAAAAAACTATAGCAAATGCAATTAATTACGATTATTACATATTTTTACAATACAATTGGAAAAAGGAGAAAAAACCAACCAACACTATCCAAAAATTATTTATAATTAAAACACAACAGTGAAACTTTGATCCTACACCTAATATGTTGTAACTTATTTCTAATAAAATACAATCAAAAAAACTTTATCTTATACTAAAAATACTATAACAATGTTCCTAACCTAAGTGTTTAATCTTATCTCTAACGGAATATAGTAAACATTACATATACCTAACCTATACCTGATTTTAACAAAAATATATAACAATACTAAATGTAGCAATAATGAGCTGAAACTCAAAAACTAAATAACGAAAAACACCAAAACTGAAAACAAACACGAAAAATTTAGACATTGTCATTCAGCCACCAATACCTGGATTGCGCCGTCTCAACTCGATCAGCTTCAACGAATCTAGCAAATGAGTCAAAGTCAAAGTCAAAAGCGCTTTATTTAATACTCATCGTTATAAATTTTAAAAGAATATAAAGCAAATTCCAAATAATAACAATCAAAAAACTTAATGGCCCAAATGGCTCTCTAAATTTGTACGTTATCATTAACTCATTTCATCAAAAAAAAAACTATAGCAAATGCAATTAATTACGATTATTACATATTTTTACAATTCAATTGGAAAAAGGAGAAAAAACCAACCAACACTATCCTAAAATTATTTATAATTAATACACAACAGTGAAACCCTGATCCTACACCTAATATGTTGTAACTTATTTCTAATAAAATACAATCAAAAAAAACTTTATCTTATACTAAAAATACTATAACAATGTTCCTAACCTAAGTGTTTAATCTTATCTCTAACGGAATATAGTAAACATTACATATACCTAACCTATACCTGATTTTAACAAAAATATATAACAATACTAAATGTAGTAATATTGAGCTGAAACTCAAAAACTAAATAACGAAAAACACCAAAACTGAAAACAAACACGAAAAATTTAGACATTGTCATTCAGCCACCAATACCTGGATTGCGCCGTCTCAACCCGATCAGCTTCAACGAATCTAGCAAATGAGTATCTCCATTGAAATCGTTGGTCTCGTGAACTCAAATTCGGAGGATATTTTATCTTCTTATCGGTGGCCCGTCGATATATGTGATATATGACTGGGACGCCGTCAGAATCAAAAACATATCGATTCATGTCCAAATACACGAATGCTTCTGGAGGGATGAAGCCAGTAGCGAGGCAAGTCGCAATATACCCGTCTGTAGGGTGGAACGGCTGTGAAATCCAAGGGTTTTCACTCACAGTCACAGATCTTGCGATATGATTCCGAAGAAGCTTCAATATGAAGATATCGAGTCTAGTCACTTCAGCAGTTTGATAAATTCTTCTATTCGATATATAATGTTTCCAATCCGTCTCAGGCTTTCTGTACAAACCAGTACATGCACGAAGACATTTCCTTTCGAAAACTCTTAATTTTTCCATAGTACTAGCACTCTGGTTGTACCAGATCTGACATCCATAGGTCAAAACTGGTCTAACCAGTGTCTTGTAACAGATAATTTTGACCTTTTGATCAATGTATCTGGAATGAAAGAGTTTTCGAAGGGCCATGACTACTTTAAGTGCTTTACTGAGCATGATTTTCATATGTTCAGTATAGTACAGATACTGATCGAGATAAACACCGAGGTATCGAACACAGGATTTATGTGGAATTCGTTCTAGACTACTCTCACCAGCCATGATGTGGAAATCCTTCCAATTGCGTTTCAGGTCTTGACTGACCCCCTGCAGCGTTGTCCGAAACAAGATTGTTTCACACTTCTGCGCATTGATTTTCATTCGCCAATTGTCAGTGTACAGCTGTACATCATTGAACATTTTTTGGAGATTGCTCTGAACTATTGTAGCTTTTCGGTCTGCCGTGTAGATGATCAGATCATCAGCAAACGCTACCAATGATCGCGTTGGCGAGACGTTAAAATCAAAGCCGTTCAATAGCTTGCGAATAAAGATTGAGAAGATCAGAGGCGCAGTAACTGTTCCCTGCTGTAGACCATTCAAGACCTTGAACTCGCGCATTGTTGTCAGATTTCCATCGGTTACAACAAACGATTTCCCGTATAACATATTACACATCATGGCGACAAGGTGTCTGGGGAACTTGTCCTGAAGAAGTTTAAAAATAAGTCCATCTAACCATACCGTATCAAAGGCTTTCTCCATATCAATGAGACACGCTCCAACACATTGTCTATCATTTAGTTTCCAACAGATGTCTGAGGTTACTTTCGTTATTGCATGTGTGGTCGAATGCCTGGCACGAAAACCAAATTGGCAATTCGGCATCAACTCATTTTCCTCAATGTGGGCGTTTAATGCTCTGTTGAGTATCACTTCAAACACCTTGCTGATGTTAGGCAGCAAGCTGATTGGGCGATAGCTTTTCGGGCATGAAGATTCTTTTCCTTTCTTCAAGATCGGAAATACCTTAGCCTTTTTCCACTCATTTGGGAAATATGAATTGCTCAACATGTTGTTGAACAATATGCAATAGTTCCTAATAGCAACCTCAGGCAAATGTCGGAGAACTACATTTGGAATACCATCATTACCACATGATTTCTTGTTGTTTATCTTGCGAAATATGAAACACAAGTCTTCATAGCTGACAAAATAATCAATAAGATTCAAGCTCGGTATGAGGTCAGATGTTAATGTTTCATTGAAATGAAGAATTGATTGGCCGTTCAGGCTTGATTTGAAGTCGGAAACTTTTGCTTCAACGACCTCTGAAAAAATTTCGTTCCCTCTCTCAGGGTTTGGTAGATGAACCAATTCAAAATGTGTTCCAATCAGGGCAAGTTTATCCAATCCTTCACAAATAATCCTGTTTCCATTTCTATCCGGAGTCGTACTATCAATTTCGATACCAGCCCTATCGAGAAGATTTATCTCATCACTAGTGACTTCAAGATTCGATACCTTCACTCGAGACTTCTTGCGGAATATGCTATTCACTTTCGCGAACACGCCGTCTGGGTCCTGTGGGCTAATACCCCTCAATTTTTCCGCCCATTGATTGCTGACCTCACTCCTGAAGTATGACCGGATTAAGTTCCGGACATTCTTCAGATGTAATTTCAACAAAGACAACGAGGGATGGTTGTAGTCCAAAAATCGTCGATAAATATTGTTGACGCGTGTGAGAAGGAGGCTTTTCAATCTTTTCAACCTTGCGATGGTTGGTGTTTCATATCCTTCCATATTGTTTCGATGTTTAATCTTGGGAACTACTTTCTCAATCGTTTCCAACGTCAGCTTCTCTAACTTCGACAAATAGACATCTATTTCATCGTTAGTTAGATTCCTGTCATTAGGAACCATTGAGCAAGAGTTGCCGCCATCAGAAGGGGGACATTGCTTCTGGTACTCCCGATTAAACTTCTTTTGAAACTTTCCCCAGTCTGTTTTTTTGAAATTCAACCGATGATTTTCATGTTGAACTGGAATGAGGAAGAAATCATCCCTGTGATGATTGATTTCCATTACGATTGCGTTATGGTCGCTATCATAAGGAAGCACCTGCAGTTTCCGTTGAGGACTATTAAAGTTGAATTCGAGTCTTGCGTCAGCAATGCAAAGGTCCAAATATGAATTTGTCCTAGGGTATGTTGGGAACTCCGACCCATATAGATTGCACCTGTATTCAATTTGGTTCTCTGTTATCCACGATTTCAGGAATACACCTCTTGGATTATTGGTGGCGTTCAGCCATGATGTATGCTTGGCGTTCAGGTCACCAGCAAGAATATAATAGTTATGCAGCCTGTTCAATTCGAGTATTTCGAACAAGGAATTGAGTTCCTCCTTGAGCTTGAGAACAGTTCCACCAGTTGCATAGGCAGAGATAACGAAGAGGTTATCCCCACCTGGCAGTGAGATTTTGATAACGGACACTTCAAGAGATTCAAAGCTTTTGAATTCGACTTTTTCAATATTTTGGAAACAATAGGGTCTTCGTACCAATATCCCGGTGCCACCTCCCCCATCACCTATTACCCTATCGTTTCTTACGAATTCAAAATCCTTGAATGTCATGAAGTGCCATGAATTGAGGTGGGTTTCGGTTAGAAGCAGGATGTCAGGCTTTTGTCTGGCAATGAATTCAAGGAGATAATCACGCCGATGTAAAGTAACAATGGAGTTGACGTTGATCGAGATGAGACGAATCCTATCCGTGGGAATGTGGCTGGATGACAACTTATTTTGAGCCATTTGAAAGTCCTAAACGCTGAAAAACAATGTTAATTTTCGAATCTTGTTTATCGATTCGCTCTGATAAGGAATTTAATTGTTGATAAATTTTGAGAAGCAGCTCATTATTGCCACTTACATTATTTACCCTATTTTCCGCATTTTCTGCTGGTCCTCTAGCGGCGAGTGCAAATGATACTCCGGGCTTGACGAAGTTCGGAGCTAAGACACTGCGGTGTATTTGTGTTTGTTTTGGGGCAGATTTCAATCTTGCATCCTGATATCGAGAGCATCCTCGATATGATGCCGGGTGACCAAAAACACCGCAGTTCACACAATATAACTTCTCTTTTGGCTCCGTCTGAGCCAATTTGCACTCACCGGGAGCATGCACGTCTTTGCATTTAACGCATCGGTAATGCATGGCGCAGTTGGCAGCCGAATGCCCAAATCGTTGGCAGCGATAGCACTGGTTGATTTCTCGCTTCTGGAGGCGTTCCCACCTCACCACTCGAAAATTTAAATACCTGATTTGCTGAAGAGCGCTTGGACTGCTCTTATTTGTTATTTGTACCAAATAAAGTGGTAAGTTTTTTTTTTCTACCGTCGACCTTCTTGTCGCGAATGTTTTCACTGAGATAAACTCGATTTGTGGCGCCGTTTCCTTGAGAACCTGAAGAAGATCGACGGTATCTTCTCCGCAGTCCAAGCCCTTCAGCAAGAACGTCTGGTTCTTCTCGCTCTTGGGGGTATAGGTGAAGTGCGGAACCTCCCCAGAATTCAAAGCATCTTTCGCTGATTTGAAATCAACCAGTGATTTCGTTCTAATTGACAGCTTCTCAGAATTTACTCGTTTGATTTCGAAATTTGTCAATTTGTTTTCGGCTGCCAACAGCCGAACCATGTCTTTTCCGCTTTGCCCGAAGACATTAATCGGCGGAACTTTCTCGGTATTCTTCGCTACTTTTTGAGGAGGACCAGCAGAACTACGGGCTGGTTTCTTCTCCCTATTTCTACTTTCATTATTTTTATTTTTTAAATATAAGATAAAATTATCGTCTTTGTTACCTTCGTCTACCTCCATGTCCTGCTGGAGTCCATCCAGCGCCGCAAAGTAGTTCTGGCTTTCGTTCGTGCCACCAGCACTTAATACCTCTTCAGTTATTATTGGAGTTGCAGCTTTCTTCTGTTTTTCGATTTTTCGTATCGGGCCACTCTCTTGAACTTGTTTTGCCGTCTTGAACATTTCTTCATACGTTTGAATTCTTGCCTTTAGCTCTTCGATTTCACTTCGAAGGCGGCACACTTCCTGTCTATCCTCGAGCACTTGTGTTTTGCGACCGGCATCTGCGGTATCCTGGGTGCTCGTGTGTCTCCGCTTGTTGACACTTGCCAATTTCACACCGTCATTTTCCCCGGGGCCCCCCAACGGAGGGAAGCCGTCGGGCTCCTCCATACAGCAGTCCCGAGTTGTCGTTGGTTTGGCCTTTTCTTGGTTTATGGGTACGGTTGGTCGATGCCTTCGACGATAAATTCTTCCCCAATAAAATCAAAACTTGCTTTTGACTGGCTCGTAAAAAATTATTTCAATATTTTGAAACTGACTTTTGTGAAAAATTAATTAATTTTTTTCATCTAGCAAATGAGTATCTCCATTGAAATCGTTGGTCTCGTGAACTCAAATTCGGAGGATATTTTATCTTCTTATCGGTGGCCTGTCGATATATGTGATATATGACTGGGACGCCGTCAGAATCAAAAACATATCCATTCATGTCCAAATACACGAATGCTTCTGGAGGAATGAAGCCAGTAGCGAGGCAAGTCGCTATATACCCGTCTGTAGGATGGAACGGCTGTGAAATCCAAGGGTTTTCACTCACAGTCACAGATCTTGCGATATGATTCCGAAGAAGCTTCAATATGAAGATATCGACTCTAGTCACTTCAGCAGTTTGATAAATTCTTCTATTCGATATATAATGTTTCCAATCCGTCTCAGGCTTTCTATACAAACCAGTACATGCACGAAGACATTTCCTTTCGAAAACTCTTAATTTTTCCATAGTACTAGCACTCTGGTTGTACCAGATCTGACATCCATAGGTCAAAACTGGTCTAACCAGCGTCTTGTAACAGATAATTTTGACCTTTTGATCAATGTATCTGGAATGAAAGAGTTTTCGAAGGGCCATGACTACTTTAAGTGCTTTACTGAGCATGATTTTCACATGTTCAGTATAGTACAGATACTGATCGAGATAAACACCGAGGTATCGAACACAGGATTTATGTGGAATTCGTTCTGAACTACCCTCGCCAGCCATGATGTGGAAATCTTTCCAATTACGTTTCAGGTCTTGACTGACCCTCTGCAGCGTTGTCCGAAACAAGATTGTTTCACACTTTTGCGCATTGATTTTCATTCGCCAATTGTCAGTGTACAGCTGTACATCATTGAACATTTTTTGGAGATTGCTCTGAACTATTGTAGCTTTTCGGTCAGCCGTGTAGATGATCAGATCATCAGCAAACGCTACCAATGATCGCTTTGGCGAGACGTTAAAATCAAAGCCGTTCAATAGCTTGCGAATAAAGATTGAGAAGAGCAGAGGCGCAGTAACTGTTCCCTGCTGTAGACCATTCAAGACCTTGAACTCGCGCATTGTTGTCAGATTTCCATCGGTTACAACAAACGATTTCCCGTATAACATATTACACATCATGGCGACAAGGTGTCTGGGGAACTTGTCCTGAAGGAGTTTAAAAATTAGTCCATCTAACCATACCGTATCAAAGGCTTTCTCCATATCAATGAGACATGCTCCAACACATTGTCTATCATTTAGTTTCCAACAGATGTCTGAGGTTACTTTCGTTATTGCAATTGTGGTCGAATGCCTGGCACGAAAACCAAATTGGCAATTCGGCATCAACTCATTTTCCTCAATGTGGGCGTTTAATGCTCTGTTGAGTATCACTTCAAACACCTTGCTGATGTTAGGCAGCAAGCTGATTGGGCGATAGCTTTTCGGGCATGAAGATTCTTTTCCTTTCTTCAAGATCGGAAATACCTTAGCCTTTTTCCACTCATTTGGGAAATATGAATTGCTCAACATGTTGTTGAACAATATGCAATAGTTCCTAATAGCAACCTCAGGCAAATGTCGGAGAACTACATTTGGAATACCATCAGTACCACATGATTTCTTGTTGTTTATCTTGCGAAATATGAGACACAAGTCTTCATAGCTGACAAAATAATCAATTAGATTCAAGCTCGGTATGAGGTCAGATGTTAATGTTTCATTGAAATGAAGAATTGATTGGCCGTTCAGGCTTGATTTGAAGTCGGAAACTTTTGCTTCAACGACCTCTGAAAAAATTTCGTTCCCTCTCTCAGGGTTTGGTAGATGAACCAATTCAAAATGTGTTCCAATCAGGGCAAGTTTATCCAATCCTTCACAAATAATCCTGTTTCCATTTCTATCCGGAGTCGTACTATCAATTTCGATACCAGCCCTATCGAGAAGATTTATCTCATCACTAGTGACTTCAAGATTCGATACCTTCACTCGAGACTTCTTGCGGAATATACTATTCACTTTCGCGAACACGCCGTCTGGGTCCTGTGGGCTAATACCCCTCAATTTTTCCGCCCATTGATTGCTGACCTCACTCCTGAAGTATGACCGGATTAAGTTCCGGACATTCTTCAGATGTAATTTCAACAAAGACAACGAGGGATGGTTGTAGTCCAAAAATCGTCGATAAATATTGTTGACGCGTGTGAGAAGAAGGCTTTTCAATCTTTTCAACCTTGCGATGGTTGGTGTTTCATATCCTTCCATATTGTTTCGATGTTTAATCTTGGGAACTACTTTCTCAATCGTTTCCAACGTCAGCTTCTCTAACTTCGACAAATAGACATCTATTTCATCGTTAGTTAGATTTCTGTCATTAGGAACCATTGAGCAAGAGTTGCCGCCATCAGAAGGGGGACATTGCTTCTGGTACTCCCGATTAAACTTCTTTTGAAACTTTCCCCAGTCTGTTTTTTTGAAATTCAACCGATGATTTTCATGTTGAACTGGAATGAGGAAGAAATCATCCCTGTGATGATTGATTTCTATTACGATTGCGTTATGGTCGCTATCATAAGGAAGCACCTGCAGTTTCCGTTGAGGACTATTAAAGTTGAATTCGAGTCTTGCGTCAGCAATGCAAAGGTCCAAATATGAATTTGTCCTAGGGTATGTTGGGAACTCCGACCCATATAGATTGCACCTGTATTCAATTCTGTTCTCTGTTATCCACGATTTCAGGAATACGCCTCTTGGATTATTGGTGGCGTTCAGCCATGATGTATGCTTGGCGTTCAGGTCACCAGCAAGAATATAATAGCTATGCAGCCTGTTCAATTCGAGTATTTCGAACAAGGAATTGAGTTCCTCCTTGAGCTTGAGAACAGTTCCACCAGTTGCATAGGCAGAGATAACGAAGAGGTTATCCCCACCTGGCAGTGAGATTTTGATAACGGATACTTCAAGAGATTCAAAGCTTTTGAATTCGACTTTTTCAATATTTTGGAAACAATAGGGTCTTCGTACCAATATCCCGGTGCCACCTCCCCCATCACCTATTACCCTATCGTTTCTTACGAATTCAAAATCCTTGAATGTCATGAAGTGCCATGAATTGAGGTGGGTTTCGGTTAGAAGCAGGATGTCAGGCTTTTGTCTGGCAATGAATTCAAGGAGATAATCACGCCGATGTAAAGTAACAATGGAGTTGACGTTGATCGAGATGAGACGAATCCTATCCGTGGGAATGTGGCTGGATGACAACTTATTTTGAGGCATTTGAAAGTCCTAAACGCTGAAAAACAATGTTAATTTTCGAATCTTGTTTATCGATTCGCTCCGATAAGGAATTTAATTGCTGATCAATTTTAAAGAGCAGCTCATTATTGCCACTTACATTATTTATTTTATTTACATTGTCTGCTGGTCCTCTCGCAGCAAGTGCAAATGACACCCGGGCTTGACGAAGTTGGTAGGTATCACACTGCGATGTGCTTGACTTTGTTTTGGAGTGAAGAAAAGAAAATTAAGAAGCCACAGGAAGCTCATCAAGAGGATGTCCTCAGCGCAGGAGGCGCAAACGAAAGCAAGAATTATTATGCAGCGCTAGCTGGTCTGGAAGAAACAATGGACATTGAAGAGGATACAGGTAAAACGTCAAAACTAGATAGTGATTTCATAGAATATCTTAGAGTTAAAAACCGGGAGAAAAAACCAAAAGGTTTGTCTGCTGGTCCGTCTGCTGGTCCGTCCGTTAACATTAATGAAAAAAAAGAGAAAGTCCCACCAATCAATGTGTTTGGGCAAACGGGAAAAGATATGGTTCGGCTTCTGGCAGCCGAAAATAAACTAAAAGATTTTCAGATAAAAAGAGTCAACGCCGATAAGTTGACAATAAGGACAAAGTCGCTGGTTGATTTCGAGGCAACAAAAAGTGCCTTAAATTCTGGAGATGTTCCGCATTTCACGTACACCCCGAAAAGCGAGAAGAACCAAACCTTTTTATTGAAGGGTCTGGACTGTGGTGAGGACACAATCGATCTCCTTCAGGTACTGCAAGAAGCTGCACCAGAAATACAGTTTATTTCAGTTAAAAATTTTGCAACGAGAAGATCGATTGTGGAGCGCAAAAACTTGCCTCACTACTTAGTCCAAATTTCCAGCAAAAGTAGTTCGAGTGCGCTGCAGAAAATACGGTACTTGAACTTCCGCGTGGTGAGGTGGGAACGCCTCCAGAAAAGTGAGGTCAACCAGTGCTACAGGTGTCAAAGATTCGGGCATTCGGCTGCCAATTGCGCCATGAAATATAGGTGTGTGAAATGCAAAGACATCCATGCTCCCGGCGAGTGCAAATTGGCTCAGGCGGAGCCAAAAGAAAAACTATATTGTGTGAACTGCGGTGCCTTTGGTCATCCAGCATCATATCGAGGATGCCCCCGGTATCAAGATGCAAAGGTTAAAGTCACATCAAAACAAATTCAAGCACACCGCAGTTCAATACCTACCAACTTCGTCAAGCCCGGGGTGTCATTTGCACTTGCTGCGAGAGGACCAGCAGACAATGTAAATAAAATAAATAATGTAAGTAGCAATAATGAGCTGCTCCTTAAAATTTATCAACAACTAAATTCCTTATCGGAGCGAATCGATAAACAAGATTCGAAAATTAACATTGTTTTTCAGCGTTTAGGGCTTTCAAATGCCTCCAAATAAGTTGTCATCCAGCCACATTCCCATGGATAGGATTCGTCTCATCTCGATCAACGTCAACTCCATTGTTACTTTACATCGGCGTGATTATCTCCTTGAATTCATTGCCAGACAAAAGCCTGACATCCTGCTTCTCACCGAATCCCACCTCAGTTCATGGCACTCCATGGGATTCAAGGATTTTGAGTTCGTAAGAAACGATAGGGTAACAGGTGATGGGGGAGGTGGCACCGGGATATTGGTTCGAAGACCCTATCGCTTCCAAAATATTGAAAAAGTCGAATTCAAAAGCTTTGAATCTCTTGAAGTGTCCGTTATCAAAATCTCACTGCCAGGTGGGGATAACCTCTTCGTTATCTCTGCCTATGCAACTGGTGGAACTGTTCTCAAGCTCAAGGAGGAACTCAATTCCTTGTTCGAAATACTCGAATTGAACAGGCTGCATAACTATTATATTCTTGCTGGTGACCTGAACGCCAAGCATACATCATGGCTGAACGCCACCAATAATCCAAGAGGTGTATTCCTGAAATCGTGGATAACAGAGAACCAAATTGAATACAGGTGCAATCTATATGGGTCGGAGTTCCCAACATACCCTAGGACAAATTCATATTTGGACCTCTGCATTGCTGACGCAAGACTTGAATTCAGCTTTAATAGTCCTCAACGGAAACTGCAGGTACTTCCTTATGATAGCGACCATAACGCAATCGTAATGGAAATCAATCATCACAGGGATGATTTCTTCCTCATTCCAGTTCAACACGAAAATCATCGGTTGAACTTCAAAAAAACAGACTGGGGAAAGTTTCAAAAGAAGTTTAATCGAGAGTACCAGAAGCAATGTCCCCCTTCTGATGGTGGCAACTCTTGCTCAATGGTTCCTAATGACAGAAATCTAACTAACGATGAAATAGATGTCTATTTGTCGAAGCTAGAGAAGCTGACGTTGGAAACGATTGAGAAAGTTGTTCCCAAGATTAAACATCGAAACAATATGGAAGGATATGAAACACCAACCATCGCAAGGTTGAAAAGATTGAAAAGCCTTCTTCTCACACGCGTCAACAATATTTATCGACGATTTTTGGACTACAACCATCCCTCGTTGTCTTTGTTGAAATTACATCTGAAGAATGTCCGGAACTTAATCCGGTCATACTTCAGGAGTGAGGTCAGCAATCAATGGGCGGAAAAATTGAGGGGTATTAGCCCACAGGACCCAGATGGCGTGTTTGCGAAAGTGAATAGTATATTCCGCAAGAAGTCTCGAGTGAAGGTATCGAATCTTGAAGTCACTAGTGATGAGATAAGTCTTCTCGATAGGGCTGGTATCGAAATTGATAGTACGACTCCGGATAGAAATGGAAACAGGATTATTTGTGAAGGATTGGATAAACTTGCCCTGATTGGAACACATTTCGAATTGGTTCATCTACCAAACCCTGAGAGAGGGAACGAAATTTTTTCAGAGGTCGTTGAAGCAAAAGTTTCCGACTTCAAATCAAGCCTGAACGGCCAATCAATTCTTCATTTCAATGAAACATTAACATCTGACCTCATACCGAGCTTGAATCTTATTGATTATTTTGTCAGCTATGAAGACTTGTGTTTCATATTTCGCAAGATAAACAACAAGAAATCATGTGGTACTGATGGTATTCCAAATGTAGTTCTCCGACATTTGCCTGAGGTTGCTATTAGAAACTATTGCATATTGTTCAACAACATGTTGAGCAATTCATATTTCCCAAATGAGTGGAAAAAGGCTAAGGTATTTCCGATCTTGAAGAAAGGAAAAGAATCTTCATGCCCCAAAAGCTATCGCCCAATCAGCTTGCTGCCTAACATCAGCAAGGTGTTTGAAGTGATACTCAACAGAGCATTAAACGCCCACATTGAGGAAAATGAGTTGATGCCGAATTGCCAATTTGGTTTTCGTGCCAGGCATTCGACCACACATGCAATAACGAAAGTAACCTCAGACATCTGTTGGAAACTAAATGATAGACAATGTGTTGGAGCATGTCTCATTGATATGGAGAAAGCCTTTGATACGGTGTGGTTAGATGGACTAGTTTTTAAACTCCTTCAGGACAAGTTCCCCAGACACCTTGTCGCCATGATGTGCAATATGTTATACGGGAAATCGTTTGTTGTAACTGATGGAAATCTGACAACAATGCGCGAGTTCAAGGTCTTGAATGGTCTACAGCAGGGAACAGTTACTGCGCCTCTGCTCTTTTCAATCTTTATTCGCAAGCTATTGAATGGCTTTGATTTTAACGTCTCGCCAACGCGATCATTGGTAGCGTTTGCTGATGATCTGATCATCTATACGGCAGACCGAAAAGCTACAATAGTTCAGAGCAATCTACAAAAAATGTTCAATGATGTACAGCTGTATACTGACAATTGGCGAATGAAAATCAATGTGCAGAAGTGTGAAACAATCTTATTTCGGACAACGCTGCGGGGGGTCAGTCAAGACCTGAAACGTAATTGGAAAGATTTCCACATCATGGCTGGTGAGGGTAGTCTTGAACGGGTTCCACATAAATCCTGTGTTCGATACCTCGGTGTTTATCTGGATCAGTATCTGTACTATACTGAACATGTGAAAATCATGCTCAGTAAGGCACTCAAAGTAGTCATGGCCCTTCGAAGGCTCTTTCATTCCAGATACATTGACCAAAAGGTCAAAATTATCTGTTACAAGACACTGGTTAGACCAGTTTTGACATATGGATGTCAGATCTGGTACAACCAGAGTGCTAGTACTATGGAAAAATTAAGAGTTTTCGAAAGGAAATGTCTTCGTGCATGTACTGGTTTGTACAGAAAGCCTGAGACGGATTGGAAACATTATATATCGAATAGAAGAATTTATCAAACTGCTGAAGTGACGAGGGTCGATATCTTCATATTGAGGCTTCTTCGGAATCATATCGCAAGATCTGTGACTGTGAGTGAAAACCCTTGGATTTCACAGCCGTTCCACCCTACAGACGGGTATGTAGCGACTTGCCTCGCTACTGGCTTCATTCCTCCAGAAGCATTCGTGTATTTGGACATGAATGGATATGTTTTTGATTCTGACGGCGTCCCAGTCATATATCACATATATCGACGGGCCACCAATAAGAAGATAAAATATCCTCCTAATTTGAGTTCACGAGACCAACGATTTCAATGGAGATACTCATTTGCTAGATTCGTTGAAGCTGATCGAGTTGAGACGGCGCAATCCAGGTATTGGTGGCTGAATGACAATGTCTAAATTATTCGTGTTTTTTTCTAGCTTTGGTGTTTTTTTTCGTTATTTAGTTTTTGAGTTTCAGCTCATTATTGCTACGTTTAGTGTTGTTATTTTTTTTTTTTTTTTGTTTAAAAATTAGGTATAGGTTAGGTATATATAATGTTTACTATATTCCGTTAGAGATAAGATTAAACACTTAAATTAGGAACATTGTTACAGAATTTTTTTAGTATAAGATAAAGTTTTTTGATTGTATTTTATTAGAAATAAGTTACAACATATTAAGTGTAGGATCAAAGTTTCACTGTTGTGTCTTAATTATAAATAATTTTAGGATAGTGTTGGTTGGTTTTTTCTCCTTTTTCCAATTAAATTTTCAAAATATGTAATAATCGTAATTAATTGAATTTGCTATAGTTTTTTAATGAAATGAGTTAATGATAACGTACAGATTTAGAGAGCCATTTGGGCCATTAAGTTTTTTGATTGTTATTGTTTGGAATTTGCTTTATATTCTTTTAAAATTTATAACGATGAGTATTAAATAAAGCGCTTTTGACTTTGACTTTGACTTTAAGTAACAATGGAGTTGACGTTGATCGAGATGAGACGAATCCTATCCGTGGGAATGTGGCTGGATGACAACTTATTTTGAGCCATTTGAAAGTCCTAAACGCTGAAAAACAATGTTAATTTTCGAATCTTGTTTATCGATTCGCTCTGATAAGGAATTTAATTGTTGATAAATTTTGAGAAGCAGCTCATTATTGCCACTTACATTATTTACCCTATTTTCCGCATTTTCTGCTGGTCCTCTAGCGGCGAGTGCAAATGATACTCCGGGCTTGACGAAGTTCGGAGCTAAGACACTGCGGTGTATTTGTGTTTGTTTTGGGGCAGTTTTCAATCTTACATCCTGATATCGGGAGCATCCTCGATATGATGCCGGGTGACCAAAAACACCGCAGTTCACACAATATAACTTCTCTTTTGGCTCCGTCTGAGCCAATTTGCACTCACCGGGAGCATGCACGTCTTTGCATTTAACGCATCGGTAATGCATGGCACAGTTGGCAGCCGAATGCCCAAATCGTTGGCAGCGATAGCACTGGTTGATTTCTCGTTTCTGGAGGCGTTCCCACCTCACCACTCGAAAATTTAAATACCTGATTTGCTGAAGAGCGCTTGGACTGCTCTTATTTGTTATTTGTACCAAATAAAGTGGTAAGTTTTTTTTTCCTACCGTCGACCTTCTTGTCGCGAATGTTTTCACTGAGATAAACTCGATTTGTGGCGCCGTTTCCTTGAGAACCTGAAGAAGATCGACGGTATCTTCTCCGCAGTCCAAGCCCTTCAGCAAGAACGTCTGGTTCTTCTCGCTCTTGGGGGTATAGGTGAAGTGCGGAACCTCCCCAGAATTCAAAGCATCTTTCGCTGATTTGAAATCAACCAGTGATTTCGTTCTAATTGACAGCTTCTCAGAATTTACTCGTTTGATTTCGAAATTTGTCAATTTGTTTTCGGCTGCCAACAGCCGAACCATGTCTTTTCCGCTTTGCCCGAAGACATTAATCGGCGGAACTTTCTCGGTATTCTTCGCTACTTTTTGAGGAGGACCAGCAGAACTGCGGGCTGGTTTCTTCTCCCTATTTCTACTTTCATTATTTTTATTTTTTAAATATAAGATAAAATTATCGTCTTTGTTACTTTCGTCTACCTCCATGTCCTGCTGGAGTCCATCCAGCGCCACAAAGTAGTTCTGGCTTTCGTTCGTGCCACCAGCACTTAATACCTCTTCAGTTATTATTGGAGTTGCAGCTTTCTTCTGTTTTTCGATTTTTCGTATCGGGCCACTCTCTTGAACTTGTTTTGCCGTCTTGAACATTTCTTCATACGTTTGAATTCTTGCCTTTAGCTCTTCGATTTCACTTCGAAGGCGGCACACTTCCTGTCTATCCTCGAGCACTTGTGTTTTGCGACCGGCATCTGCGGTATCCTGGGTGCTCGTGTGTCTCCGCTTGTTGACACTTGCCAATTTCACACCGTCACTCTCCCCGGGGCCCCCCAACGGAGGGAAGCCGTCGGGCTCCTCCATACAGCAGTCCCGAGTTGTCTTTGGTTTGTTGCCTTTTCTTGATTTATTGGTATGGTTGGTCGATGCCTTCGACGATTAATTCTTCCCCAATAAAATCAAAACTTGCTTTTGACTGACTCGTACAAAATTAATTCAATTATTTGAAACTGACTTTTGTGAAAAATTAATTAATTTTTAAAATTAATGACAGGAGCGATTAAAAACACGTCAGGGCTCATGCTTCACTTCCATATAACTGCACAGGTTTGGCTAGTGTCGACTATGCATTTTCATGTTCATGTTTAAAGTTATGATCAGTTATAGAAGGAAAAGTATAGTCTTTTCAGGTCTCGATTCTCATCGGTATTTCGTATGGAAATCACCAATTTTTGATTTCTGGGCATATAATGTATAATATCAATGCCTCCTCACACAGGCCCAAAAGCGAAAGCATGACGTCATAATGCGCACCAGGTTTTTAGACCTATTGACCTGTTCTTTTAGACCAATCGAACAGCTTTTGACAGTTCCCGCTGTGACGTCGTGCTCGTTAATTGCTTTCCTTCTAGGCCTGAGTAAGCAGGTGTTGATAATATTAACTAGAAAGTAACGAATCAATTTTCAAATGGTGATAAACTCTATAATTTGCAATCATTTAATCCTTTTTTTTTTTCGGGGAGTTTTATAAATCCTATGTCTAAAGATGTAAGGAGGATTGTAATGATTTTAAAATTTCGTGCGAACGCGGAACCGACCTCTCATCGGTTCTAGACGTTAAGTCTGAGTAGTGCCAACGGATGGTACCAACCGGTCAACCAATCCGTGCAGCGTAACCCATTCACGCGGTGGCTGCTTGTCGGCCAGCTAGATCGGAGAGGATTTCGGTCGCGGGTCTCCGAATGGGTTACGCTCATTTACAATATTCAGCTACCTGTACACGCCCGTTTTCAAACGCGTTGCAAACACAAAACCATACGGAGAGGAAACCTATTCTACGTTATTCCGTATTTCTTCATTAACCAGTCAAAAGTACAAAATCTAATTTTTATTTCGCGTTCCCGAATTTCCGTCGCGGTACCGAAAAGTATACTACGTTAACTCATCCCGTCGAAAGCTACTCTAATAAAACGGCAAAACAACAAAGGTACCGCGTACCGCGCGCAACGCGAAACCGACTTCAGCGGATTTTCTCAAACCCTACCCTCGCGACGGCATACTTACCCTGCACCTCATTTCCCGCTGAAAAGCAGAACTACTGGAAAGGAAAGTCGTGTTTTTCGTTAGCAATTCATGTCATATAAATGTTTATTCATAAATATAAATATGATATTAAGAATTCTAAAGTATTAATGTAGTTTATTTTAAATTTATGATTTTTATATACAACTTGTACTGATTTGGTTGCATTTATTTTATTTATGTAATACATTTAAGTTTAATCTTATTGAAGATGCTTATTGTGAGTGAAATGATTTTTGTAAGGCGTAAAAAGATGAAAGCTCAAAATTTAAAATGTTTAATCAGAAAAAAAAAGAAACAATCGTTAAAGCATATTGAAATGTTCATAGTGACAATTGGAATTTAATTATTTATTAATTTTTATATAATTGCTTATTTTTTTTTTTTTCGAAATTATCAAAGAGCAGTTTGGCCGTTTAGATAGTCGAGAAGATTAAATTAATTATGTTGGATAGATTTTCAGACCTATTTTGCTTTCTACATTAATTAATCAGGCCGATTTGTTTCCAAAGTACAATAGGGTTGTGATCAGTATGTTTTCATTCAAATGATTACAACGGTACGGGAAGCAAATGGGAAGGATTTACTATACTAAATGGAAGGTATATTTCGGGAAGGTTCCTTGAAGTTAATATTTGAAGTTTCTTAGTTAATTAAATTTTATTGATTTACAACAAAGTGTAACTTTTCATTTCAAATGTGTATTTATGATTCAAACGTTTGTATGATTTATTTTATAGTTTAATAAACTGAATACATTATGACAGACTGGAAAAGATATCACAAGGAGTGAAAGGTGCCAGGGGAAAGATTTAGTAAATTAAATCATGATTTAAAATATTTACTGGGTATTTCATGGGTTATTTGTGTTTTACGTAATTGAATGTAAGAAAAACATAATTCACTTATACCCGCGACAAAATATTGAGAAAACTTTTCTTGCTTTGCGCAATCAGTTACAACCCTTATAAATGCGAATCAACGCTTCCTTAACTCATAAACAGATAAAAAAAATTGATAAAAAAAATTTAATTAATTTTTCTTCTCCTGACTTTACTCGTTTGTTCAACTTTTAACGCAATATATTAAATGTTTGCGTTTCCTATTTCATTGTTTTTGTAGAAAGTACATTGATTTCGTATCGATAATCAAACAAAGTACAACAAAAAAAATAATTTCTTTCAACAAGGAGTTTAACTTAAACGAAAAGCTTAACCTAAATTTACTCTTAAAGGCACATAGCAACATTGTAAACTTCTAATGGGAAAAGTGTGAACTTTGATCGCTTTTCATAGTTTTCAAAAGATTTTTTTTTTATAAATTTCATAAACTGGAATGATCTAAGAACAATTCCCTAACTACGAAAAACATGAATATGCCTCCTGACAGTTACATTGGTAACAAAGCAAATCCTAATGTTCTAGTTAGCAATTCAATTCTCACAATATCAAAACAATAGTTTGTAATAAGTCATATTCAGGAATTTGGAGTCTAATTTTTCTAAGTATATTGTAAAAATTAGTCTGGCTCTAAAATAAAATATATTACGCTTCTAAATTTTCCTGCTAATGTTTATCCTATAAATAAGTTAAGCAATAAAATATAGGTCTTATAATTCAAAAGTTGTTCTACAGCATTTTATTCATTTAATCAAAAAATGTCCTTTTCTGTAGTCTTATATACGTATATAGTCGCACGAATGTGTTTAAGAACAATTTCCTTAGTTTTTCTTTACTTAAAGGATTATGTAACAGTCGGAGGCACAAGCAGATAAATAAAAATTACTGACGACGCTCATTCAGAGAAATTAACCGAGCGGAACACAGCTTTGTAAGTTTTACTGTTAATAAATGCGACAGAAATGTCATTAGTGATCCTATTCCTCCCAAGATTATTTCGCTTATATAATAGCATATACTATGAAACGTCTCTTGTTGAAATTTATTTCAATTACTTTTATTAAATAACTTATTGTGCTTTCAATTTGGGATTTTGTGCTAAATGTGCTTTTGTTGTAATATTTTGCGAGAAAATTGGAATTCAGTTTCCTTGTAATGAATGACTTCTTTCAACCTCATTCTCACAAAGATAAATGCACAATACCGCTTAGGCTTTATCTTAATAGATTGAAAGTAAGTTTGAGGTTAGAGTAGAGGAAGGAGCACCAACTGACCACAAAGTGGGAAATCTATCGTGTCGCTTACTTACTTCACTTCTTCCGTTTCCATAATTGTAATACGGGGCTCGGCTATTGATATTGGCAGCAGAGGATTCTCAAGGAGTTCATCTTAACCGATTTTTCTGCAATTTGTGCGCTTTTCCCGCGCATCCTCGTTTTCAGTGTTTTCGCCACCACTACTGTTCTGATTGGTTGGAATTGTATTTTCTTGATTTTCATTCACCGACGCTGATGAGTTTCCATCTGGCTTCGCGTTTCCAATCTCGTCAACATCTAATTTCACCGGGACATCCTCCTGGGTGGCGGCCACTGCTTCCACATACATCCAGCTTGCGACGATGGCGACTGTGGTGGATGCATTTGGTTAGATTTGGTTATAGTTTGAATCGAACTGAACATCATACCTTGTGTCCGCATACAAACTTCCTGCTTCTGGAGTGGCTGCTTAACAAAATCGGCTGCGTAACTTAAGTCCCCGATTTTAGCAATATGCGTAAATAGAAACCGCGCGACTCACAACCACACTCTGCCGCCATGTGGCTGTCAATTTTTCCTTTTGACATCCCACGACAAAATTGACGTGGGATGTCAAAGTCAAAGTCAAAGTCAAAAGTGCTTTATTTAATACTAATCGTTATAAATTTTAAAAGAATATAAAGCAAATTCCAAACAATAACAATCAAAAAACTTAATGGCCCAAATGGCTCTCTAAATTTGTACGTTATCATTAACTCATTTCATCAAAAAATTTATAGCAAATTCAATTAATTACGATTATTACATATTTTGAAAATTTAATTGGAAAAAGGAGAAAAAACCAACCAACACTATCCTAAAATTATTTATAATTAAAACACAACAGTGAAACTTTGATCCTACACCTAATATGTTGTAACTTATTTCTAATAAAATACAATCAAAAAACTTTATCTTATACTAAAAAATTCTGTAACAATGTTCCTAACCTAAGTGTTTAATCTTATCTCTAACGGAATATAGTAAACATTACATATACCTAACCTATACCTAATTTTTAACAAAAAAAAAAATAACAACACTAGTAGCAATAATGAGCTGAAACTCAAAAACTAAATAACGAAAAAACACCAAAACTAGAAATAAACACGAATAATTTAGACATTGTCATTCAGCCACCAATACCTGGATTGCGCCGTCTCAACTCGATCAGCTTCAACGAATCTAGCAAATGAGTATCTCCATTGAAATTGTTGGTCTCGTGAACTCAAATTCGGAGGATATTTTATCTTCTTATCGGTGGCCCGTCGATATATGTGATATATGACTGGGACGCCGTCAGAATCAAAAACATATCCATTCATGTCCAAATACACGAATGCTTCTGGAGGAATGAAGCCAGTAGCGAGGCAAGTCGCTATATACCCGTCTGTAGGGTGGAACGGCTGTGAAATCCAAGGGTTTTCACTCACAGTCACAGATCTTGCGATATGATTCCGAAGAAGTTTCAATATGAAGATATCGACCCTCGTCACTTCAGCAATTGACGTGGGATGTGTAACCGTCACAACCGACATGAGATGCCAAGCCACTTGGTGGCAAGGTGTGTTAGTGAGTCGCCAGCGGCGTCACAAGATTCATTACAGGATCTTTTAATAAGTTCATCAGTAGGCGAAAAATGAATGCGCAAGAGAAAAGCATCCTGAAATTTCCCCCAATGAAATTGCTCTAAATCATGTTGAATTGTATTTATGCTGCATTTAGAAATAATTTATTGGTTATTTCAGGTAGAAATGATTGACTAAAGTGTACTGTTTATGCAGATAGTTAATGATACTGATTATTTTTATAATTCGTCACCAAGGAATCAGTATCTCCATCAAACCCTTGAAGAATGCAAAATAATCGGCATTTTTCTTACAAAAGATCATTCAAATTCAATTTCTCGACATCAATGTATCATATTGAACTGTTATTATCTACAGCATCCTTGAAAGGATTACAAATCTGTACTAACGCATTTTATTTCAAAATGTTGTCCTTCATTTGAAACCTCCACAATCAAAATCCTTACACGCGTCGATCAGTTAAGCTGGAAAATCGGAGTGAAAGTCGGAAATTTTTTAGTTTTAATGGTAAAAGTCCTTTACCGTTAATTGAATTTTTTTTTCCTGAAATGAAACCTAATAGGAAGAAAGACGTATCATTTGCTGAAAACAGGACTCTTCTATCTATCTCCGTTCAAAAGTTATGCGTGAACATACATAAAAAAAGCAACAACAAAAAAATATACGTGATGAAATCCTTTGGAAGTCGGTTAACAACACTAACGATTTTTCTCACTGCGGACTCATACTTCCAAAAGTTATCTTCCAAAAAAATCGTAGGAAGTAGGAATACCAAGTCAAATCTATTGTGACTTTGTTGACCTCAGATCATGCTTGGACTCCAAAATCACAGTACGCGGTTGATGCATCGAGACAACCGGTGGAAGTCCAAGACTTGCAAAGTATTGAAATTATTAAAAAACGAGTCTTGAAATAACATTTTTAATCATTTGAATTTGCGTTAACATGGCGTGATTATAATTTTAAGTGTATTTTCACAAACAACTACTTTAAGTGATGCAATCCAATAGTCACAAGACCAATTGCACAGCCACAATCTTTTCAATCCAATAATAATTTTATACTGTATCAAAGGCAAAATTTACAATCTATTCCTTTCCAGAAGAAGAAAGGAAGCAGTTTCAAGTTACTACCAACTAATTTTTTTATGATTAAATGCTGCAATTTTAAAATTTAATTCAATATTGAATGTAGACTGACCTATATGAAAAATATACAAAAAAAGGATAATTTCTTTGTAAATAATTAAAAAATTGCATGGGGGTAAATAATTCAAAAATAATAAATGTTAGAGTGAACAATCCTTCTAAGATAAGATTAAGATTATATAACAGCAAGTTTATTTGAAGTATCATTTATTCAACTTTCTGCCCAAATATTTTTTTGCTGTCCAAAATAAAATCAGTAATAGTCTGACTACTTAAAATGTTCAACTTAAAAACTTTTTAGGAGATCCATAATATGGAAATAAAAATAGGGAAATGCTAAACATGGCAAACAAATGAAATGATGAAAAATGAAGAAGATGCAACAAGGCTCTAAGTTGATAAATATTAAATGAATTCTTTCTTCTGATGCTATCAACTTATTTTCCATAGATGACATTTCTAATCCGGAAATCACATGGTACTATATTCGCCGCAAAATTTGAATAATTTATCTGGCCATATCTCATAGGAACAGGTATTTCTATTTGCAATAGCCAGTCATCTCATATTATTTAGTGATGACTATTTGATTGC
Organism: Odontomyia ornata; assembly: GCA_963969285.1. Classification (NCBI taxonomy): domain Eukaryota; kingdom Metazoa; phylum Arthropoda; class Insecta; order Diptera; family Stratiomyidae; genus Odontomyia; species Odontomyia ornata. The sequence continues at coordinate 171,049,720 of OZ017738.1, read as the reverse complement.
TTCTGTGCATAAAGGGGGTGTAATTTTCTAGTAATTGCGCCAAATAACTGCCTAATATGCCTCGTGCCTGATATCCCAGCCTGAAAACCGTCTACTTAATGTCACAGAGCAAAGCTACGCCACGCAGTGTCCAGTGACGTGGATTAAAGTCCGTTTCAAAATCAATGGATCCAACATATTTCTGGTCAGTACGTTGAGGTTTACGATAAATTGGGCATTCATAGAGTCTTGGATCCTTTCCAGCTGTTGTGTTGATGGCATAAATATAAATAACAGGCATTTGCTCATACAGGACTTTCGCTTTAGATTCAATCAATTTTCCAGTTCGTCGATCGAGTGAAGCTCCTAAAAAATTATTCATCTTGTTAATAATGTTGCTAGCCACTTTTGCAAGGTACAATTAATTATTGAAATCGAAATTCTCTCATTAAGAAGCTTTCCATTAACTGCTAAATTCTTATACGTTGAGGGATTGCGTATTTGTATTTATAATTTCCTCAAAAAAATACCGGAATTAAGCAATCACACGGCAATGCAGACGAAATTTAAAATATAAGAAGCCATTTACATGCCGTTAATTTGATTTGTAGTTAACATTTAACATACCTTCCAAGAATAAACCGTGTACATAAACTCCTTCTGCTGGTGGATCATTGATGTCCTCTTTGTTATGCCGAGTTATTTGGTTTTGTAGTACGACTGAGTCTAATGCCCACCCTTTATGCGCCCGAGTTACTTCCTAGAACGTATTTTAAAACAATTTAATATACTCGTATGTAAGAAATTCCATATATTCAACATATTTAAGCCACTTATGAAATGCTTTTTTAGCTACGTGATTGAGTTGCTTATTTCAATAATTTTTTCTGAAAAATTATTAGAGGAGAAAAATGTTAGAAGAAGGTGGTTTCGACGTGTGTACTACATAATTCTCATCGGGCCACCAACATGCTCAGAGGTGAGAGAGCTATTTTTTTAATTTTCTTACTTATGCGAACTCAATATGTTTTTGTAACTACGAATTATGTTCAGGTTAAATTTCTCCTGTAAGTACTTGTCTTTGCTAAACTTAAAATTGATCATTTCACCCTTTTTACAACGGAGCCATCCGAAAAACGAGATCGATATCCTCACGAAGCAATGAAAACTCACTTTGCTTTGCACATTATCATATAGGTTTTAATATAAATCGGCAGGCCTCGGAGTACGTTTGAAGTTCACACCATTGGGTTGGTGGTGTAGGTTCGGTTGAGACGGACTCCCGATTAGCGCTGGTCTGGCTCTGAGCACTTGTCCCCATAAGGGCTTGGTCCAACTTTCGCATGGTCTCCCTGTTCTGCAAAGATATCCATGAGACCAAAAAGGCGACTACACACACGAACGGAGATAGTGGCTCCGAGGGGGGACCCAATAAATCTGGAGCAACCAAAAACACTTAAAAAAGATACTCGTAAAAAACCCCAAAAAAGAAATAAAAAAAATAACAACGACGACGCAACTAGCGGTTGCAGCCATGATGTTAACAGTACATCGAGAGCGGTACTAACGATGACAAAAACGACGATTAATACAATGACAATGAAGACGGTCGAAAAACGGCGTTCGAGCACAGCAAAAAAATGATGCGAACGCCAGAGCGTCCTATAAAGGAAAAGCGGGAAACTCTCCAGGACGCTTCGGGTGTTCGAGCGGTGGAGGAAATATAAAGAGCATCGAGAATTCGATGGTCACTGCAGCGATCGTTACCGAAGCGACCGATGCAAGGGTTGTAAATCTCGACATAATAAAGAACCATCCTAAAGTCAACGAGGAGATTACGGCAGGGAAAGAACCGAGTGACCAGGCAAATAAAGCGACGATGTGTGATTGCATCACCAACGTATATTGGAGATATACAGATCGAATCGAAGCCAGCGGTGAAGTACCTGGGGCTAGTGATCGACTCGAAGATGAGTTTCTCTGAGCAAATCAGGGCCACGGCTGAGAAGGCTGCTTCGGCAATATCGGCCCTGAGTCGACTTATGGCCAACGTAGGGGGACCCAGCCCATCAAGAGGACGCCTCTTGATGAGTGCTGTAGGGTCAGTGCTACTGTACGGAGCAGAGGTATGGGGCGACGCTCTCAGCAAGGAGGTATACCGAAAACGATTGGCACAGGTACACAGAAGAGGAGCACTGAGAATTGCATCTTCGTATCCAACAGTCTCCGACTCGGCGGTGAGAGTGATTGCAGGCGTGGTACCTGTCGCCCTCCTTGCTAGAGAGCGCCGCGCTATTTACCTGCGCCGAAACGAGGATGCGAGGGAGATCGTTATCCGCGAGGAGAGACAACGCTCGCTCAACGATTGGCAGCAGTCTTGGAGGAATTGCACGAAGGGAAGGTGGACTGCGCGCCTCATCTCGGATGTGAGACCGTGGCTAAATCGAAGGCATGGTGAGACTGACTTCTATCTGACCCAGCTTTTGAGCGGGCACGGGTGTTTTCAGTCTTACCTGCACAAGATCGGCAAGTCACGGTCTCCCGATTGTCGGTTTTGCCCAGGAGAGGAGGACAATGCCTGTCACACATTTTTTGCGTGTACCAAATGGGCCAGGCTGCAAAGGGAACTCTACAGGGAGACGGGGGAGCTCACCCCGGATAATATAGTTGCGGTGATGCTCGAATCGGTTGACAAATGGAACCAGGTGGCACATTATGCTCGGGCAGTCCTAAAATATAAAAGGGACTCACAGCAGCCGGAGGCACTGGGGCTGGGGGATCGCTCTTCTGGCAATTCCTCTTCCCCCCTCCCCTCCCGCTAGGAAAGGGACTCCCCAGCTTGAAGGCACCCCACGGCGTAACAAAACGAGACCTGGCCCGAAGTAATGTGTCAAACGGTTCCAGGCTAGGTTCTCAGATTGACAGGGGAGGTGTTTAGTGGGTAGTCCAAAGGTATCCTCCATGGGAGTCCCACACTGCCAGACTCGGCGGGCATAAATGCCTTCACCTCCCTACCACAAAAAAAAAAAAAAAAAAAAATCACCAACGTCAAAAATGTGGTGGAAGTACTGTTTTCGGAAATGGAAGCGATAAATTCTCCCAAGGATGGTCGCAAAGTGCAATTGCCACCCAGCGATATGAGGAAGAAAGGCTATTCTGAAAAGCGGGAGATGTTCTGAAAAGAATACAATCTGCATGCGACTCCCCAAAAATCAACAAAGCAGTAAAGATTAGGCTCCTTGAACTATAGGAGCTCCTACACCGACTAGGGCATAATTGGAGGAGCTGGTTAAAGGTCAAAGAGGGCCAGAAAACCGAAGAAGAGCAGAAGGCTAAAGAAGCGCTGAGGGCGAAATTCGAAGGCCACGTGCAGATAGCTCCACTATCAAAAATCAATAAAAGAATGGCGACTAGCCCAATCGAAGGAGATCGGAACAAAAGAAGGAAGAGGCACTTGATGGGCGTGAAGCACCAGACCAGGGGTTCCAGACAGTGCTTACAAAAGGAGCGAAGAAAGCCGCAAAGAAACTCCTTCAAAAAGTGTCAGAAAGTGAAGTTCGCACGGACGCCCAACAAGAAAAAAGGCCTGATGCAAAACAGGAGGGAAAGAAGCCCCGGCGTAGACCCCGGCAGCAGGCATTACTCGTAAAACCCCAAGATGGCCAACCCTACGCGGAGGTACTGCGGGAAATCAGGGGAAATGTAAGGCCCGAAGACAACAACACTGCCATTAAAGCCGCACGACCAACGCGGTCCGGCCAAATACTGGTCGAATTCGGAGCAGGGGCCGACAATAAGGAAGCATTCTGCGACGCAGTAAAGAAAGTCCTCGGAAAAAGCGCAACTATAGCCTCTTTTGAGCCGATGGGAACGATCGAAATAAGAGACATTGACTGCGTCACGGATCTGCCCGAGGTAGAAGAAGCCATCAAAAGGGAGTCGCCTAGCGTGGGAAGGATCGAAGCGAGGCTGACACCAGAAAACCATAGGGGACAACGCAACGCCATAATTGACTTGACCGAAAAGGACGCCCAACAATTTCTGAACAAAGGCAAAGTACGAATAGGGTGGGTTGTCTGTAGAATACGGATAAGAGCAACGCCTCTTCAATGTTTCAAATGCCTTGGCTATGGTCACACCGCACAAGTATGCAAAGGATTCGATAGTGGTTCCCTATGTTACAAATGCGGTGAAATGGGACATAAACGAAAAGAATGTACAAAGTAGGCACACTGTATTCTTTGAAAGGATGCTAATCCAAGATCGTCTTGGGATCAGGAAAGTGGCGGGTTTTCCAAGAAGCCCTGGCCATGGCAAAATTAGAACTTCGATGACCCGCATCTTACAGCTAAACCTACACCACAGTTCAACCGCCCAAAATCTGCTTGAGCAGTTTGCGAGGGACATGAAAGCCGACTTCTTGCTGCTGAGTGAGTAACATTATGATAAAAGTTCTGCATTATGGTATCCTGACGAAACTGGTACTGCCACCATCTGGGTTTGGAACAGTGATTTCCGAGTGGAGAGTAGTGGACAGGTAGATGGTTTCGTGTGGGTTTGGTGTGCAGGGACCACCTCCAGAGCCAAGCCAAGCTTAATGCTCTGAAGGGCGCTGTGTTGAAGGCAGAGGGCAAAGTGCTCATTGGGGGGGGGGGGGGCTTCAACGCTAAAGCAATCAAATGGGGCATGTCTCAAATAGATCCGCGGAGAAAACGAATCCTGGAAATAGCAGCCAGGATGGCGTTCGTCGTACAAAACACCGGAAATACGCTGACTTTCCGCCGTGTTGGCTGTGAAGGAGCCACACCGGACGTGACATTCGTCTCGGAGTTCTTAGTACGGAGGATACACAATTGGAGATTATTAGAGGACTATTCAGCCAGTGATCATTAGTATATTCCGCTTGAGATAAGCGATGTTGTCTCCCGGCGTCTGTGCTCGAGAGATTCATCGAGATGCTCACAGCGGGGAGCTTCGGAGGGGACGGAAGACTGGCAGCTCAAGACTTAGTGAACTCAACGATGAGCACCATCACGACTGTTTGCAACCCTTCCCCGGCACGGCAAGCCCCCAGTGTACTGGTGGTCAACTGAAATTGCTGAAAAGCGAAGGGAGTGTCACCAGCTTGGACGTGAGGTTCAACCATGACAAGGCATGCAACGGTGGCGGCATATAAGCCGGCCAGCAAATGCCTTCGCGAATTGATTAACAATAGCAAGGCTCGTTGCTGGCAAGATCTAGTGGAAAATGTGAACAAGGATCCATGGGGTCTTGGCTACAAGCTTGTTATGCGGAAGCTTGGCACCCTACGGAAGCCTTGCATACATGATGCGGATAAGATGGATGAGATAGTGCGGGCACTGAGGTGGTCATTTTGACAAAGAGCAGGATGATCAATATTGGAGACATACTATTCGTATTGAAGCCAGCGGTGAAGTACTTGGGGCTACTGATCGACTCAAAGATGAATTTCTCTGAGAAGGCTGCTTCGGGAGTATCGGCTCTGAGTCGACTTATGACCAATGTAGGAAGACCCAGCCCATCAAGAAGACGCCTCTTGATGAGTGCTGTAGGGTGAATGCTACTGTATGGAGCAGAAGTATGGGGCGACGCTCTCAGTATGGAGGTGTAACAAAAACGCCTGGCACAGGTACAGAGAAGAGGAGCGCTGAGGACTGCATCTTCGTATCCAACAGTCTCTGATTCGGCGGTGAAAGTCATTGCTGGTGTGATACCTGTCGGTCTCTTTGCTGGGTAGCGCTGCTCTAGTTATCTGCTTCGAAATGAAGATACGAGGGAGATGGTTCTCCGCGAGGAGAGACAGCGCTCCCTCAACGATTGGCCGCAGTCTTGGATGTATTGCACGAAGGAAAGGGAGGGAGACGGGAGAGCTCGTCCCGGATAATATAGTCGCGGTGATGCTTGAATCGGTTAACAAATGGAACCAGGTGGCACATTACGTCAGGAAGTCCTAAAATATAAAAGGGACTGAGCAGCCAGGGGTGTTGGGGCTGGGTGATCGCTTATCTGGCACTTCCTCTTCCCCTCTCCCCTCCCGCTACGAAAGGGATCCCCCAGCTTGATGGTGCCTCACGGCGTAACAAAACGAGACCTGGCCCAAAGTAATGTGTTAAACTAGGCTAGGTTCTCACGTTGACAGGAGAGGTGTTTGGTGGGTAGTCCAGTCACCTTCTTGCGAGCGTGGGAGTCCCACACTCTGTGCGTAAATGGGCATCCACCTCCCTACCACAAAAAAAAAACAACCTAGAGTAGCACTTCTTTGTTCGAGCCAATCTTAAGGGACATGCTGAACAAAATCAATGGGAAACGAAACCCAGGTAACGAAAGCAAAGACGTGAACGATGCAATTGGTAATGATGAGAAGACCCACTCAACTTAGAAATCGTAGATTCACATTTTTATGATGTTTACGGTAATTATTAGGATTAAGGATCAATTTGTACTTTGGAAAATTAAAATAAATGCATATAAATAGGTAGGTTAGGAAATAGGAAACTTTGTTTGCACTGAGGATGGAATAGGTATTTATTCTGAAACCTACGGTGTTTGCAAGAATAAAATTATTATCAACGAATCAAAAAGGAAGTTATTGTACTAACGTTTATTTATTTTGTTTCGAAATCAATGATGGTCAAACAGCATTGCTGAAGAAGACCGAGGGATCATCGCAAAGATTGATTGAATTGAATCTAAATTTAGAATAAAAGTCAGTACTTTTAGACCAATCGAACAGCTTTTGACAGTTCCCGCTGTGACGTCGTGCTCGTTAATTGCTTTCCTTCTAGGCCTGAGTAAGCAGGTGTTGATAATATTAACTAGAAAGTAACGAATCAATTTTCAAATGGTGATAAACTCTATAATTTGCAATCATTTAATCCTTTTTTTTTTTCGGGGAGTTTTATAAATCCTATGTCTAAAGATGTAAGGAGGATTGTAATGATTTTAAAATTTCGTGCGAACGCGGAACCGACCTCTCATCGGTTCTAGACGTTAAGTCTGAGTAGTGCCAACGGATGGTACCAACCGGTCAACCAATCCGTGCAGCGTAACCCATTCACGCGGTGGCTGCTTGTCGGCCAGCTAGATCGGAGAGGATTTCGGTCGCGGGTCTCCGAATGGGTTACGCTCATTTACAATATTCAGCTACCTGTACACGCCCGTTTTCAAACGCGTTGCAAACACAAAACCATACGGAGAGGAAACCTATTCTACGTTATTCCGTATTTCTTCATTAACCAGTCAAAAGTACAAAATCTAATTTTTATTTCGCGTTCCCGAATTTCCGTCGCGGTACCGAAAAGTATACTACGTTAACTCATCCCGTCGAAAGCTACTCTAATAAAACGGCAAAACAACAAAGGTACCGCGTACCGCGCGCAACGCGAAACCGACTTCAGCGGATTTTCTCAAACCCTACCCTCGCGACGGCATACTTACCCTGCACCTCATTTCCCGCTGAAAAGCAGAACTACTGGAAAGGAAAGTCGTGTTTTTCGTTAGCAATTCATGTCATATAAATGTTTATTCATAAATATAAATATGATATTAAGAATTCTAAAGTATTAATGTAGTTTATTTTAAATTTATGATTTTTATATACAACTTGTACTGATTTGGTTGCATTTATTTTATTTATGTAATACATTTAAGTTTAATCTTATTGAAGATGCTTATTGTGAGTGAAATGATTTTTGTAAGGCGTAAAAAGATGAAAGCTCAAAATTTAAAATGTTTAATCAGAAAAAAAAAGAAACAATCGTTAAAGCATATTGAAATGTTCATAGTGACAATTGGAATTTAATTATTTATTAATTTTTATATAATTGCTTATTTTTTTTTTTTTCGAAATTATCAAAGAGCAGTTTGGCCGTTTAGATAGTCGAGAAGATTAAATTAATTATGTTGGATAGATTTTCAGACCTATTTTGCTTTCTACATTAATTAATCAGGCCGATTTGTTTCCAAAGTACAATAGGGTTGTGATCAGTATGTTTTCATTCAAATGATTACAACGGTACGGGAAGCAAATGGGAAGGATTTACTATACTAAATGGAAGGTATATTTCGGGAAGGTTCCTTGAAGTTAATATTTGAAGTTTCTTAGTTAATTAAATTTTATTGATTTACAACAAAGTGTAACTTTTCATTTCAAATGTGTATTTATGATTCAAACGTTTGTATGATTTATTTTATAGTTTAATAAACTGAATACATTATGACAGACTGGAAAAGATATCACAAGGAGTGAAAGGTGCCAGGGGAAAGATTTAGTAAATTAAATCATGATTTAAAATATTTACTGGGTATTTCATGGGTTATTTGTGTTTTACGTAATTGAATGTAAGAAAAACATAATTCACTTATACCCGCGACAAAATATTGAGAAAACTTTTCTTGCTTTGCGCAATCAGTTACAACCCTTATAAATGCGAATCAACGCTTCCTTAACTCATAAACAGATAAAAAAAATTGATAAAAAAAATTTAATTAATTTTTCTTCTCCTGACTTTACTCGTTTGTTCAACTTTTAACGCAATATATTAAATGTTTGCGTTTCCTATTTCATTGTTTTTGTAGAAAGTACATTGATTTCGTATCGATAATCAAACAAAGTACAACAAAAAAAATAATTTCTTTCAACAAGGAGTTTAACTTAAACGAAAAGCTTAACCTAAATTTACTCTTAAAGGCACATAGCAACATTGTAAACTTCTAATGGGAAAAGTGTGAACTTTGATCGCTTTTCATAGTTTTCAAAAGATTTTTTTTTTATAAATTTCATAAACTGGAATGATCTAAGAACAATTCCCTAACTACGAAAAACATGAATATGCCTCCTGACAGTTACATTGGTAACAAAGCAAATCCTAATGTTCTAGTTAGCAATTCAATTCTCACAATATCAAAACAATAGTTTGTAATAAGTCATATTCAGGAATTTGGAGTCTAATTTTTCTAAGTATATTGTAAAAATTAGTCTGGCTCTAAAATAAAATATATTACGCTTCTAAATTTTCCTGCTAATGTTTATCCTATAAATAAGTTAAGCAATAAAATATAGGTCTTATAATTCAAAAGTTGTTCTACAGCATTTTATTCATTTAATCAAAAAATGTCCTTTTCTGTAGTCTTATATACGTATATAGTCGCACGAATGTGTTTAAGAACAATTTCCTTAGTTTTTCTTTACTTAAAGGATTATGTAACAGTCGGAGGCACAAGCAGATAAATAAAAATTACTGACGACGCTCATTCAGAGAAATTAACCGAGCGGAACACAGCTTTGTAAGTTTTACTGTTAATAAATGCGACAGAAATGTCATTAGTGATCCTATTCCTCCCAAGATTATTTCGCTTATATAATAGCATATACTATGAAACGTCTCTTGTTGAAATTTATTTCAATTACTTTTATTAAATAACTTATTGTGCTTTCAATTTGGGATTTTGTGCTAAATGTGCTTTTGTTGTAATATTTTGCGAGAAAATTGGAATTCAGTTTCCTTGTAATGAATGACTTCTTTCAACCTCATTCTCACAAAGATAAATGCACAATACCGCTTAGGCTTTATCTTAATAGATTGAAAGTAAGTTTGAGGTTAGAGTAGAGGAAGGAGCACCAACTGACCACAAAGTGGGAAATCTATCGTGTCGCTTACTTACTTCACTTCTTCCGTTTCTATAATTGTAATACGGGGCTCGGCTATTGATATTGGCAGCAGAGGATTCTCAAGGAGTTCATCTTAACCGATTTTTCTGCAATTTGTGCGCTTTTCCCGCGCATCCTCGTTTTCAGTGTTTTCGCCACCACTACTGTTCTGATTGGTTGGAATTGTATTTTCTTGATTTTCATTCACCGACGCTGATGAGTTTCCATCTGGCTTCGCGTTTCCAATCTCGTCAACATCTAATTTCACCGGGACATCCTCCTGGGTGGCGGCCACTGCTTCCACATACATCCAGCTTGCGACGATGGCGACTGTGGTGGATGCATTTGGTTAGATTTGGTTATAGTTTGAATCGAACTGAACATCATACCTTGTGTCCGCATACAAACTTCCTGCTTCTGGAGTGGCTGCTTAACAAAATCGGCTGCGTAACTTAAGTCCCCGATTTTAGCAATATGCGTAAATAGAAACCGCGTGACTCACAACCACACTCTGCCGCCATGTGGCTGTCAATTTTTCCTTTTGACATCCCACGACAAAATTGACGTGGGATGTCAAAGTCAAAGTCAAAGTCAAAAGTGCTTTATTTAATACTAATCGTTATAAATTTTAAAAGAATATAAAGCAAATTCCAAACAATAACAATCAAAAAACTTAATGGCCCAAATGGCTCTCTAAATTTGTACGTTATCATTAACTCATTTCATCAAAAAATTTATAGCAAATTCAATTAATTACGATTATTACATATTTTGAAAATTTAATTGGAAAAAGGAGAAAAAACCAACCAACACTATCCTAAAATTATTTATAATTAAAACACAACAGTGAAACTTTGATCCTACACCTAATATGTTGTAACTTATTTCTAATAAAATACAATCAAAAAACTTTATCTTATACTAAAAAATTCTGTAACAATGTTCCTAACCTAAGTGTTTAATCTTATCTCTAACGGAATATAGTAAACATTACATATACCTAACCTATACCTAATTTTTAACAAAAAAAAAATAACAACACTAGTAGCAATAATGAGCTGAAACTCAAAAACTAAATAACGAAAAAACACCAAAACTAGAAATAAACACGAATAATTTAGACATTGTCATTCAGCCACCAATACCTGGATTGCGCCGTCTCAACTCGATCAGCTTCAACGAATCTAGCAAATGAGTATCTCCATTGAAATTGTTGGTCTCGTGAACTCAAATTCGGAGGATATTTTATCTTCTTATCGGTGGCCCGTCGATATATGTGATATATGACTGGGACGCCGTCAGAATCAAAAACATATCCATTCATGTCCAAATACACGAATGCTTCTGGAGGAATGAAGCCAGTAGCGAGGCAAGTCGCTATATACCCGTCTGTAGGGTGGAACGGCTGTGAAATCCAAGGGTTTTCACTCACAGTCACAGATCTTGCGATATGATTCCGAAGAAGTTTCAATATGAAGATATCGACCCTCGTCACTTCAGCAATTGACGTGGGATGTGTAACCGTCACAACCGACATGAGATGCCAAGCCACTTGGTGGCAAGGTGTGTTAGTGAGTCGCCAGCGGCGTCACAAGATTCATTACAGGATCTTTTAATAAGTTCATCAGTAGGCGAAAAATGAATGCGCAAGAGAAAAGCATCCTGAAATTTCCCCCAATGAAATTGCTCTAAATCATGTTGAATTGTATTTATGCTGCATTTAGAAATAATTTATTGGTTATTTCAGGTAGAAATGATTGACTAAAGTGTACTGTTTATGCAGATAGTTAATGATACTGATTATTTTTATAATTCGTCACCAAGGAATCAGTATCTCCATCAAACCCTTGAAGAATGCAAAATAATCGGCATTTTTCTTACAAAAGATCATTCAAATTCAATTTCTCGACATCAATGTATCATATTGAACTGTTATTATCTACAGCATCCTTGAAAGGATTACAAATCTGTACTAACGCATTTTATTTCAAAATGTTGTCCTTCATTTGAAACCTCCACAATCAAAATCCTTACACGCGTCGATCAGTTAAGCTGGAAAATCGGAGTGAAAGTCGGAAATTTTTTAGTTTTAATGGTAAAAGTCCTTTACCGTTAATTGAATTTTTTTTTCCTGAAATGAAACCTAATAGGAAGAAAGACGTATCATTTGCTGAAAACAGGACTCTTCTATCTATCTCCGTTCAAAAGTTATGCGTGAACATACATAAAAAAAGCAACAACAAAAAAATATACGTGATGAAATCCTTTGGAAGTCGGTTAACAACACTAACGATTTTTCTCACTGCGGACTCATACTTCCAAAAGTTATCTTCCAAAAAAATCGTAGGAAGTAGGAATACCAAGTCAAATCTATTGTGACTTTGTTGACCTCAGATCATGCTTGGACTCCAAAATCACAGTACGCGGTTGATGCATCGAGACAACCGGTGGAAGTCCAAGACTTGCAAAGTATTGAAATTATTAAAAAACGAGTCTTGAAATAACATTTTTAATCATTTGAATTTGCGTTAACATGGCGTGATTATAATTTTAAGTGTATTTTCACAAACAACTACTTTAAGTGATGCAATCCAATAGTCACAAGACCAATTGCACAGCCACAATCTTTTCAATCCAATAATAATTTTATACTGTATCAAAGGCAAAATTTACAATCTATTCCTTTCCAGAAGAAGAAAGGAAGCAGTTTCAAGTTACTACCAACTAATTTTTTTATGATTAAATGCTGCAATTTTAAAATTTAATTCAATATTGAATGTAGACTGACCTATATGAAAAATATACAAAAAAAGGATAATTTCTTTGTAAATAATTAAAAAATTGCATGGGGGTAAATAATTCAAAAATAATAAATGTTAGAGTGAACAATCCTTCTAAGATAAGATTAAGATTATATAACAGCAAGTTTATTTGAAGTATCATTTATTCAACTTTCTGCCCAAATATTTTTTTGCTGTCCAAAATAAAATCAGTAATAGTCTGACTACTTAAAATGTTCAACTTAAAAACTTTTTAGGAGATCCATAATATGGAAATAAAAATAGGGAAATGCTAAACATGGCAAACAAATGAAATGATGAAAAATGAAGAAGATGCAACAAGGCTCTAAGTTGATAAATATTAAATGAATTCTTTCTTCTGATGCTATCAACTTATTTTCCATAGATGACATTTCTAATCCGGAAATCACATGGTACTATATTCGCCGCAAAATTTGAATAATTTATCTGGCCATATCTCATAGGAACAGGTATTTCTATTTGCAATAGCCAGTCATCTCATATTATTTAGTGATGACTATTTGATTGCTTCTGTGCATAAAGGGGGTGTAATTTTCTAGTAATTGCGCCAAATAACTGCCTAATATGCCTCGTGCCTGATATCCCAGCCTGAAAACCGTCTACTTAATGTCACAGAGCAAAGCTACGCCACGCAGTGTCCAGTGACGTGGATTAAAGTCCGTTTCAAAATCAATGGATCCAACATATTTCTGGTCAGTACGTTGAGGTTTACGATAAATTGGGCATTCATAGAGTCTTGGATCCTTTCCAGCTGTTGTGTTGATGGCATAAATATAAATAACAGGCATTTGCTCATACAGGACTTTCGCTTTAGATTCAATCAATTTTCCAGTTCGTCGATCGAGTGAAGCTCCTAAAAAATTATTCATCTTGTTAATAATGTTGCTAGCCACTTTTGCAAGGTACAATTAATTATTGAAATCGAAATTCTCTCATTAAGAAGCTTTCCATTAACTGCTAAATTCTTATACGTTGAGGGATTGCGTATTTGTATTTATAATTTCCTCAAAAAAATACCGGAATTAAGCAATCACACGGCAATGCAGACGAAATTTAAAATATAAGAAGCCATTTACATGCCGTTAATTTGATTTGTAGTTAACATTTAACATACCTTCCAAGAATAAACCGTGTACATAAACTCCTTCTGCTGGTGGATCATTGATGTCCTCTTTGTTATGCCGAGTTATTTGGTTTTGTAGTACGACTGAGTCTAATGCCCACCCTTTATGCGCCCGAGTTACTTCCTAGAACGTATTTTAAAACAATTTAATATACTCGTATGTAAGAAATTCCATATATTCAACATATTTAAGCCACTTATGAAATGCTTTTTTAGCTACGTGATTGAGTTGCTTATTTCAATAATTTTTTCTGAAAAATTATTAGAGGAGAAAAATGTTAGAAGAAGGTGGTTTCGACGTGTGTACTACATAATTCTCATCGGGCCACCAACATGCTCAGAGGTGAGAGAGCTATTTTTTTAATTTTCTTACTTATGCGAACTCAATATGTTTTTGTAACTACGAATTATGTTCAGGTTAAATTTCTCCTGTAAGTACTTGTCTTTGCTAAACTTAAAATTGATCATTTCACCCTTTTTACAACGGAGCCATCCGAAAAACGAGATCGATATCCTCACGAAGCAATGAAAACTCACTTTGCTTTGCACATTATCATATAGGTTTTAATATAAATCGGCAGGCCTCGGAGTACGTTTGAAGTTCACACCATTGGGTTGGTGGTGTAGGTTCGGTTGAGACGGACTCCCGATTAGCGCTGGTCTGGCTCTGAGCACTTGTCCCCATAAGGGCTTGGTCCAACTTTCGCATGGTCTCCCTGTTCTGCAAAGATATCCATGAGACCAAAAAGGCGACTACACACACGAACGGAGATAGTGGCTCCGAGGGGGGACCCAATAAATCTGGAGCAACCAAAAACACTTAAAAAAGATACTCGTAAAAAACCCCAAAAAAGAAATAAAAAAAATAACAACGACGACGCAACTAGCGGTTGCAGCCATGATGTTAACAGTACATCGAGAGCGGTACTAACGATGACAAAAACGACGATTAATACAATGACAATGAAGACGGTCGAAAAACGGCGTTCGAGCACAGCAAAAAAATGATGCGAACGCCAGAGCGTCCTATAAAGGAAAAGCGGGAAACTCTCCAGGACGCTTCGGGTGTTCGAGCGGTGGAGGAAATATAAAGAGCATCGAGAATTCGATGGTCACTGCAGCGATCGTTACCGAAGCGACCGATGCAAGGGTTGTAAATCTCGACATAATAAAGAACCATCCTAAAGTCAACGAGGAGATTACGGCAGGGAAAGAACCGAGTGACCAGGCAAATAAAGCGACGATGTGTGATTGCATCACCAACGTATATTGGAGATATACAGATCGAATCGAAGCCAGCGGTGAAGTACCTGGGGCTAGTGATCGACTCGAAGATGAGTTTCTCTGAGCAAATCAGGGCCACGGCTGAGAAGGCTGCTTCGGCAATATCGGCCCTGAGTCGACTTATGGCCAACGTAGGGGGACCCAGCCCATCAAGAGGACGCCTCTTGATGAGTGCTGTAGGGTCAGTGCTACTGTACGGAGCAGAGGTATGGGGCGACGCTCTCAGCAAGGAGGTATACCGAAAACGATTGGCACAGGTACACAGAAGAGGAGCACTGAGAATTGCATCTTCGTATCCAACAGTCTCCGACTCGGCGGTGAGAGTGATTGCAGGCGTGGTACCTGTCGCCCTCCTTGCTAGAGAGCGCCGCGCTATTTACCTGCGCCGAAACGAGGATGCGAGGGAGATCGTTATCCGCGAGGAGAGACAACGCTCGCTCAACGATTGGCAGCAGTCTTGGAGGAATTGCACGAAGGGAAGGTGGACTGCGCGCCTCATCTCGGATGTGAGACCGTGGCTAAATCGAAGGCATGGTGAGACTGACTTCTATCTGACCCAGCTTTTGAGCGGGCACGGGTGTTTTCAGTCTTACCTGCACAAGATCGGCAAGTCACGGTCTCCCGATTGTCGGTTTTGCCCAGGAGAGGAGGACAATGCCTGTCACACATTTTTTGCGTGTACCAAATGGGCCAGGCTGCGAAGGGAACTCTACAGGGAGACGGGGGAGCTCACCCCGGATAATATAGTTGCGGTGATGCTCGAATCGGTTGACAAATGGAACCAGGTGGCACATTATGCTCGGGCAGTCCTAAAATATAAAAGGGACTCACAGCAGCCGGAGGCACTGGGGCTGGGGGATCGCTCTTCTGGCAATTCCTCTTCCCCCCTCCCCTCCCGCTAGGAAAGGGACTCCCCAGCTTGAAGGCGCCCCACGGCGTAACAAAACGAGACCTGGCCCGAAGTAATGTGTCAAACGGTTCCAGGCTAGGTTCTCAGATTGACAGGGGAGGTGTTTAGTGGGTAGTCCAAAGGTATCCTCCATGGGAGTCCCACACTGCCAGACTCGGCGGGCATAAATGCCTTCACCTCCCTACCACAAAAAAAAAAAAAAAAAAAAAATCACCAACGTCAAAAATGTGGTGGAAGTACTGTTTTCGGAAATGGAAGCGATAAATTCTCCCAAGGATGGTCGCAAAGTGCAATTGCCACCCAGCGATATGAGGAAGAAAGGCTATTCTGAAAAGCGGGAGATGTTCTGAAAAGAATACAATCTGCATGCGACTCCCCAAAAATCAACAAAGCAGTAAAGATTAGGCTCCTTGAACTATAGGAGCTCCTACACCGACTAGGGCATAATTGGAGGAGCTGGTTAAAGGTCAAAGAGGGCCAGAAAACCGAAGAAGAGCAGAAGGCTAAAGAAGCGCTGAGGGCGAAATTCGAAGGCCACGTGCAGATAGCTCCACTATCAAAAATCAATAAAAGAATGGCGACTAGCCCAATCGAAGGAGATCGGAACAAAAGAAGGAAGAGGCACTTGATGGGCGTGAAGCACCAGACCAGGGGTTCCAGACAGTGCTTACAAAAGGAGCGAAGAAAGCCGCAAAGAAACTCCTTCAAAAAGTGTCAGAAAGTGAAGTTCGCACGGACGCCCAACAAGAAAAAAGGCCTGATGCAAAACAGGAGGGAAAGAAGCCCCGGCGTAGACCCCGGCAGCAGGCATTACTCGTAAAACCCCAAGATGGCCGACCCTACGCGGAGGTACTGCGGGAAATCAGGGGAAATGTAAGGCCCGAAGACAACAACACTGCCATTAAAGCCGCACGACCAACGCGGTCCGGCCAAATACTGGTCGAATTCGGAGCAGGGGCCGACAATAAGGAAGCATTCTGCGACGCAGTAAAGAAAGTCCTCGGAAAAAGCGCAACTATAGCCTCTTTTGAGCCGATGGCAACGATCGAAATAAGAGACATTGACTGCGTCACGGATCTGCCCGAGGTAGAAGAAGCCATCAAAAGGGAGTCGCCTAGCGTGGGAAGGATCGAAGCGAGGCTGACACCAGAAAACCATAGGGGACAACGCAACGCCATAATTGACTTGACCGAAAAGGACGCCCAACAATTTCTGAACAAAGGCAAAGTACGAATAGGGTGGGTTGTCTGTAGAATACGGATAAGAGCAACGCCTCTTCAATGTTTCAAATGCCTTGGCTATGGTCACACCGCACAAGTATGCAAAGGATTCGATAGTGGTTCCCTATGTTACAAATGCGGTGAAATGGGACATAAACGAAAAGAATGTACAAAGTAGGCACACTGTATTCTTTGAAAGGATGCTAATCCAAGATCGTCTTGGGATCAGGAAAGTGGCGGGTTTTCCAAGAAGCCCTGGCCATGGCAAAATTAGAACTTCGATGACCCGCATCTTACAGCTAAACCTACACCACAGTTCAACCGCCCAAAATCTGCTTGAGCAGTTTGCGAGGGACATGAAAGCCGACTTCTTGCTGCTGAGTGAGTAACATTATGATAAAAGTTCTGCATTATGGTATCCTGACGAAACTGGTACTGCCACCATCTGGGTTTGGAACAGTGATTTCCGAGTGGAGAGTAGTGGACAGGTAGATGGTTTCGTGTGGGTTTGGTGTGCAGGGACCACCTCCAGAGCCAAGCCAAGCTTAATGCTCTGAAGGGCGCTGTGTTGAAGGCAGAGGGCAAAGTGCTCATTGGGGGAGGGGGGCTTCAACGCTAAAGCAATCAAATGGGGCATGCCTCAAATAGATCCGCGGAGAAAACGAATCCTGGAAATAGCAGCCAGGATGGCGTTCGTCGTACAAAACACCGGAAATACGCTGACTTTCCGCCGTGTTGGCTGTGAAGGAGCCACACCGGACGTGACATTCGTCTCGGAGTTCTTAGTACGGAGGATACACAATTGGAGATTATTAGAGGACTATTCAGCCAGTGATCATTAGTATATTCCGCTTGAGATAAGCGATGTTGTCTCCCGGCGTCTGTGCTCGAGAGATTCATCGAGATGCTCACAGCGGGGAGCTTCGGAGGGGACGGAAGACTGGCAGCTCAAGACTTAGTGAACTCAACGATGAGCACCATCACGACTGTTTGCAACGCTTCCCCGGCACGGCAAGCCCCCAGTGTACTGGTGGTCAACTGAAATTGCTGAAAAGCGAAGGGAGTGTCACCAGCTTGGACGTGAGGTTCAACCATGACAAGGCATGCAACGGTGGCAGCATATAAGCCGGCCAGCAAATGCCTTCGCGAATTGATTAACAATAGCAAGGCTCGTTGCTGGCAAGATCTAGTGGATAATGTGAACAAGGATCCATGGGGTCTTGGCTACAAGCTTGTTATGCGGAAGCTTGGCACCCTACGGAAGCCTTGCATACATGATGCGGATAAGATGGATGAGATAGTGCGGGCACTGAGGTGGTCATTTTGACAAAGAGCAGGATGATCAATATTGGAGACATACTATTCGTATTGAAGCCAGCGGTGAAGTACTTGGGGCTACTGATCGACTCAAAGATGAATTTCTCTGAGAAGGCTGCTTCGGGAGTATCGGCTCTGAGTCGACTTATGACCAATGTAGGAAGACCCAGCCCATCAAGAAGACGCCTCTTGATGAGTGCTGTAGGGTGAATGCTACTGTATGGAGCAGAAGTATGGGGCGACGCTCTCAGTATGGAGGTGTAACAAAAACGCCTGGCACAGGTACAGAGAAGAGGAGCGCTGAGGACTGCATCTTCGTATCCAACAGTCTCTGATTCGGCGGTGAAAGTCATTGCTGGTGTGATACCTGTCGGTCTCTTTGCTGGGTAGCGCTGCTCTAGTTATCTGCTTCGAAATGAAGATGCGAGGGAGATGGTTCTCCGCGAGGAGAGACAGCGCTCCCTCAACGATTGGCCGCAGTCTTGGATGTATTGCACGAAGGAAAGGTGGACTGCGCGCCTCATCCAGGATGTGAGACCGTGGCTAAATCGAAGGCATGGTGAGACTGACTTCTATCTGACCCAGCTTTTGAGCGGGCATGGGTGTTTTCAGTCTTACCTGCACAAGATTGGTAAGTCACGGTCCCCCGATTGTCGTTATTCCCCAGGAGAGGAGGACAATGCCTGCCACTCATTTTTTGCTGCACAAAATGGAGCAGGCTGCGAAGGAACCTCTACAGGGAGACGGGAGAGCTCGTCCCGGATAATATAGTCGCGGTGATGCTTGAATCGGTTAACAAATGGAACCAGGTGGCACATTACGTCAGGAAGTCCTAAAATATAAAAGGGACTGAGCAGCCAGGGGTGTTGGGGCTGGGTGATCGCTTATCTGGCACTTCCTCTTCCCCTCTCCCCTCCCGCTACGAAAGGGATCCCCCAGCTTGATGGTGCCTCACGGCGTAACAAAACGAGACCTGGCCCAAAGTAATGTGTTAAACTAGGCTAGGTTCTCACGTTGACAGGAGAGGTGTTTGGTGGGTAGTCCAGTCACCTTCTTGCGAGCGTGGGAGTCCCACACTCTGTGCGTAAATGGGCATCCACCTCCCTACCACAAAAAAAAACAACCTAGAGTAGCACTTCTTTGTTCGAGCCAATCTTAAGGGACATGCTGAACAAAATCAATGGGAAACGAAACCCAGGTAACGAAAGCAAAGACGTGAACGATGCAATTGGTAATGATGAGAAGACCCACTCAACTTAGAAATCGTAGATTCACATTTTTATGATGTTTACGGTAATTATTAGGATTAAGGATCAATTTGTACTTTGGAAAATTAAAATAAATGCATATAAATAGGTAGGTTAGGAAATAGGAAACTTTGTTTGCACTGAGGATGGAATAGGTATTTATTCTGAAACCTACGGTGTTTGCAAGAATAAAATTATTATCAACGAATCAAAAAGGAAGTTATTGTACTAACGTTTATTTATTTTGTTTCGAAATCAATGATGGTCAAACAGCATTGCTGAAGAAGACCGAGGGATCATCGCAAAGATTGATTGAATTGAATCTAAATTTAGAATAAAAGTCAGTACTTTAAAAAATTTTAAAAAGCAGAATATTGGCGACCGATATTAAGTGAATTATTAAAAAAGACTGAGATATGGATTAAAACTGCAATATGTTAGTGAAAATAAAAAAGAAAAACCTTCCTTTTACTTTTTCGTTGTGAGTTTTTGTTTGTCGTAATCGATTTCGACCATTATCGCTGAGGAAGGCTAAATGATAATAGCCGAAAGTCGATTACGACAAACTGAAACACACTACGCAAAATTAAAAGGAATTTTTTTCTGTTTTATTTTCAAAAACATTTTGTGAAAATGAAATCTATTACGAAGATTGCAATATGTTAATTTCAGCAAAATCACTTATGGACTGATCTGAAGTCTTTCCTGCCTAGGGTTATATTCTTTGTTATTCTTTGTTGGAAGTCTTTTCTATCTCAGTCAACAGAAACGTTAGCCACCAGTATTTTAGTTTGAGCTAATATTTACTAATATAATTAATAGATTAATTTACCTGTCGCATAGCTGTTAGAAATCCTTGCGGGTTGAAAAATCCAGTCATCCAAAAAACCTGTTTAGTAACAAAAATATACTCATAAGTATGGAATCATAGTAAACTTAAAAATGAACAATCAGATAATTTTTTATTCTGCATTGGAATCAGTTTTTATCAAACATACTTTTGGGCGATCAGTGTAACACCAATGTCGGAACTGAGTATTCCGCTCAAGCAATTCCGTATACCAAAAACCAAGGGTTGTTGATTCCCATGATATCTGGAAATTAACAAATGGTTAATACATTATTCTCTTAGTGGTATATAATTTAGAATCATTGATTTATTCGTTTGGGAAACTATTCTTTTCAAAACAGTGTTTCTTTCTTGAATAATTTTAATATTATTCGATTCTGGACAGAGCTACCTGTTAACCAATGTATGGTCAATGCCTCCAGAGTAAAATAAAAATCAAAGTCAAAGTCAAAAGTGCTTTATTCAATACTAATCCTTATAAATTTGCAAAGAATCTAAAGCAAATGGCTCTCTAAATTTGTACATTATTGATTAAGAGACCTTTTATCAAAAAAAACAAAATCAAACTCAATTGAAACTATTACACATATTATGACAATTGGAAAAAGGAGAAAAAAAAACGAACCAACACTATTCAAAAATTAATTATAATGTTAACACAATACAACAGAGAGCTTTAATCCTACATCTAATATGTTATAGCCTAATTCTAATAAAATTCAATCAAAAACGTTGTCTTACACTAATACAACGCTATCACAATATTCCTAATCTAATCGTTAAACCGTATCTCTAAACCTAATAAACATAACATATTGTCGCGTGTTGTGGTTCGCGGCGATAATTTTAATATTCCGGGAAAGTGAAAACGCACTGTCTTTTAAATTAAGTTAAAAGAATGCACAATAATTGATTTCACTATTTTACAACTTGTCTATCAATTTTTACTTCAACTGTCTATCACTTCACAATCAATATCGCTTTTAATTCGCACTTCACCTCAGATGAATAAGAACTGGATGGGCTAAAACTATAGATATAGAGAGTACTGGATCCGCAACCGGTCGTGAGCCGAAGCAATTAGCAACCTTCGCTAAAGTTGTGTGAAGTTGATGTTTGAAGTGATATGCTTTTGTTTTTGCACTTTATTCACTCCGAAACACGTTCACGTTTAAAAAGTTTATAATTTTCAAGATCGAGTGTACGAAATCGGCACTTTAGTTCACTGTTTCTATTAAAAATTTACGAATTTTCCATCCGCTTTGATACATGAGTTTTCCCGCGTGTTTCGTGCCTCTTTCATTTTCTTTTGCGTTGACGTTCGAGTTTTCTGTGAGAGTCGTTTGTTGTGTTGTACTCAAATTGTTTTACGAATGATAACGAAGGCGCAATCATGTACACATGAAATGAAATTTTGTCAGTGTGCGCGGGTGTCAGTGGGGGAAGTGATTCTTCTGAAGAGAGGAAAGAAAAACCTGTCTGGAGAAGCAAAGGGAATCATATAGTTTCGAGAGCGTAAGTTATTTATAACTTATTTATGTGGCAAATTTGCTTCTCACATGGACAAGTACACAGATTCTCGTTGCTCGTCCATTTATTTATATGGCTTTGGCTAAAACGCATAGGAGAGCATGCGACCGGTTTCTGCTCACTTCCCAGGGATCTGTCTGTCATTTCCTTTCCTTCTGCCTCTTGCTATTCACTTTCTTGTGCCATAAGCTCACTGGATTGGATCTGTCAAGTTGACAGATCCAAACTGGACGCCAAAATGGCAAAATTGCAAGTTTCGTCGCGAATTTTATCCGATATTAAAACTGTGAAAAGTGTTCGCGATCTGTATTCATTCCAAGTGTTTAAACATTCTGTTGTTCTTTGTGATTCGAATGACTTTAACGTGTGACACTGTAAAATTCCTTTACGATTTCAAAGTGAAATGAGTAGTGCCATCGCGTAAAAATTATAGTCGAAAAGGATCTGTAGGTGTTTCCTTTCACAGATAAGTAGTTAATATGTTAATGTTTGCATGTTTTCCCCATAATGATGCACGTTTTTCAAATAGAAAACAAATTTTTAGTGTTGTATGAAAATTTGTTTACATTGAGTAGCAGTCATGTTTGCTTGTGCAATTTGGCTCTCTGATAAGTTGTACTATAAACAAGAGCATGGCAGTAGGAAAAGTGGTCGCAGGGGTTGATGCGATCACATGGTCACGTGGCTGTCCACTCCAGTATTATTTAATGACTCAATGCACTCCACACTATCGCAGTTTTACTATATCGCGGTTGTAATAATCCCCCCATTCATTCAGCTCGCCTTTATATAGGGCTCTAGCCATTCAATCCATTTCTCTTACATTGGCGAATATTCTGACGAGAGCTA
Source organism: Odontomyia ornata (assembly GCA_963969285.1). Classification (NCBI taxonomy): domain Eukaryota; kingdom Metazoa; phylum Arthropoda; class Insecta; order Diptera; family Stratiomyidae; genus Odontomyia; species Odontomyia ornata. Next base: position 171,026,919 of record OZ017738.1, on the reverse strand, counting down.
CCTGGGATATTCGAGCAAGTGCAGTGACGCCACTTTCAGATGTTGATCATGCTTTGTGGATTCTTTCGCTTTCGAGTACGTTCTTTTGTTGATCACGATGTTCTTAATGGTTGTGAAAACAATTGCGACAGTAGCTCGCAGAATTATTTGTACATGTAACAATATACATATTCTAAATATTGAAAACTATCCCTAATTTTTAACACAAACAAACAGCAACAACAGCAAATGTAGTAATTATGATCTGAAACTCAAAGCTAAGTAACGAAAAACACAAACGGGTATCTCCATTGGAATTGTTGGTCTCGTCAACTCAAATTCTGAGGATATCTATATATGAGATATATAATTGGGTCTCATCGCGGAACGACTGAAGGATAAAGCCTCCACGATGAAGCAAATGACAACGACCAGCGCCTGATTGGCATTCATAAAATGACCTGGTCATCATTGGATGGCAACACACAAAACCAGATCGATCATATCCTGATCCAACAACGGCGAGCCTCGAGCATACTCGACATCCGTACATACCGAGGAGTCAATTCTAACTCGGATCATTACTTGACCAAATTAACCTATCGATGTCGTATGTCAAAGGCATATTCAGCAAAGACCAGCTCGCTACAAAAATGTGACATTGAAAGGCTCCATACGGTGTCTGTGGCCAAAAATTTCACGGAGACCCTCGACAACCAGTTGGCTCCCATCTTATCAGACGGATGGTCAAAGACAAGCAACGAGCTCTGGATGGAAGTAAAAGCGGCTATCAGGACCGTGGCAGAACAGACGATCAGACATCAAGCCCGGCGTAAAAGAAATGATTGGTTCGATGATGAGTGCCAGAATGCGTTAGACAAAAAGAATCAGGTTTATAAAGATTACATACGTAGGGAAACCAGGACAAAAAGAGAACACTATGAAAATCTCAGAAGAGTAGCGAATTAAGAAAAGAAAATACTATGACAACCAATGGAGAAGTATAGATGTAAGTTTAGCAAGCAACAACACAAGACAAGCATACAAAGTAATGAAAAGCCCGAAACGTGGTTATCAGCCCAAAACCACGCTCTGTCGTAATGACATAGGCAATATCATCGCTGATGAAACCAAGATTAAGGAAAGATTGGCATCATATTTCAAGAAGGGGTGCGTGGGGGCACCGCTACCACCTGGATGCCTCACTCTTATTTGTTGGCCGTGACCATTTTCGGCAAAGACGAAATCGTCTTGCGTCTCACGCGTGGTTAAACGATTATTCGTTATCACGTTTCTTTGTAATCCCTTTCAGTAGATTACCATGGCATTGACGCCTAGTGAAGGTCAATCGTTTCTGCATCTTTTGGTTGACTCCAGTTATCTCAGAATTCGTGCGAAAAATATTTTTGCATTGGGGCCTTGTACTGTAGGAAAAGAGCCCGCCGTACGACACCAGAATATTAGCTTTCCAGCGCACTTACGCGTCCCCAGATAAGGCCATTTCCAGCGTAGCACTGATTTTTGCTCGCTGAAGCAGCAGACCACCGCTGCAGTCCTCAACGAACATATACCATACAGGTAAAACACTACACACATTACCCAATTCGGAAAATCGATGAGTTCCGGAACAGTCTAAAAGAATCAAGATGTTTTTGTCGCCTGGATTTGTTTGACCTTAATAAACCCGAGGTCAAAAATTTATTTTGAATACCAAGTGGGGTGCAAATGTACCCCAAGATTTTTTGGTTTATTATTATTTTTTTTCAATGTTATATTTAAGGAATATTAAAGCTAAATACTTTCTGGTTATAAAAAAAATATATAGATTCACATATAAGTATGCTGTTAGCATTGATAAATAAATAAACACATTTTTTAAAAATAGTATAAAATGATTATAAGAAAAATTAAAGAAACAGGAATCCGAAGAAGAAACAGGAATCTGTGACATTTTAGCTAATAATTTAACTTTCTCACTTATTACAAACCATTATATTTTTTGCACAAACGTATTGATTGCACGGAAAACAAAACTGTCGAGATTTCCTATATTTATTTCTGTCGCATGAGAAACATCGCTGCTATCTTCCAATAACGGGAACAGGTTGTTCGGCAAAACGGTGAACATGGATTGTTTTATATAGGAGTGTAATAACTAGTCATTTTGGTACCCCAGGATTATATATTTTCTAATTAACTCTTGACCCAACTCTAACAAAAACATTCTTCTTCTATCCAAACGACTTTGTTTCCAATCTGGATTTTTCAACACCCAAAGTTTATAGGTTTATAGGATTGCCATCGGCCACCGATTACTTTTTCTTTGTGTCGTAAATTCCTTTGCCAATTTATCTGTTATATCCACTGCTCCCTTTATTTTATTGTAGTGTAAGATAATATATGGTTTGTAATCAGTTTCCTCTCCACTTATTTTGTTATCGCTATGTTCTGTCAAAAAGGGTAATTGCTGCATTTTTCTTTGATACGTAAAAAGCAAACATGCTTGAAAAGTCCATTTTATATCTTGCTGGAACTAGTTCTTTCGGAATATAAGGTTTATTTTTACGCAGTGTAACGCACAAGGTAATGTTTTCATCTAAAAGCTCATTGATTAACTCAATACTGGTAAAAAAGATATCAGTAGTTATTCCATATCCTGTAGATAAATGGTTTACCAGGTCCATCACTACCCTTTGTCTTTGACGAACTGTAATGATTTTAAAGTCTTGATCCGAACGAGGAACCGACCTCTCTTCGGTTCTAGACGTTAAGTCTGAGTAGTGCCAACGCATGGTACCAACCGGTCAACCAATCCGTGCACCGTAATCCATTTTCGCGGTGGCTGCTTGTCGGCCAGCTAGATCGGAGAGGATTTCGGTCGCGGGTCTCCAAATGGGTTACGCTCATCTACAATTTTCAGCCACCAATAAATGCCCGTTTCCAAACGCGTCACAAAACACAATCATACGGAGAGGAAACCTACTTTACGTTACTCCGTATTTCTTCATACAACCAGTCAAAGGACAAAAATCTAATCTTTACTTCGCGTTCCCGAATTTCCGACGCGGTACCGAAAAATATACTAAGCTAACTCAACTCGACGAAAGCTACGCTAATAAAAAGGCAAAACCAACAAAGGTACCGCGTACCGCGCGCGGCGCGAAACCGACCTCAGCGGATTTTCTCAAACCCTACCCTCGCGACGGCATACTCGTACTTACCATGCACACTATTTCCCACTGAAAGGAAGGTCCACTGGAAAAGAAAATAGTGTTTTAATGTTTTCTCAATTCATTTTATTGTTAACTTCTTTTGTTTTTCAAAAAGCATTAGACCTCTACTTGTATAAATGTTCTTTGTTATGTTTTAATTTCTTCTTAATCGATTGCTTTTAATTTTCCCATATTCATTTAACACTATTGTTCTAAAAAAAATTAAGTACCTTACACAAAGTTTGTGATTGTTATAACCTTTAGATACTCCCGAATCCGAATTTACAAAAATTTCGCAATAAAAAAAAATAAAAGAATCATTTGCGCGTTTTCAATGCGATTAATAAGTTTTATGTTTAGATATTAATTGTTTGGATAAGAAAATAAATAAATTTAACAAGTAACTAAAATTTTCCCAGCTGAAATGAATTGTTTCTTTCTTATTTGCTTGTTGAGTCAAATTTATCCAAAAGTCAAAGTTAATGTTGGGTAAAGTAAGCAACTCATCAATGGGAAGTTTATTCTTTTCAATTTTCAATTCCGTGTAGATTAAAGTAAGCTTGCTTGAATCAATGGCGTTTGTTAATTTTAACTCATCATGAGAATAAATAAAACAAATAATTCGGATTAACAAATAGTCCTTAATTTAAGTAGGATAGGATTGATAAATTGCTTATAATTATTTATATCCTTTTTTATATACATAAATATCCCTAATACTTTATTTTAATAATTCTATCTAATAATTAAGTAAGGAAATAGGTTGTCTTATATTTGACTGGATTTTAAAATTTATCGTGTTTTTTTGTTTAGTAAGTTCTTTTTGTGTTGTTTTGGTGTACAATATTTAATATTTATATGCTTTTTATTTCTCGTATACGTACTGATTACCTCTGAATTAAAATGAGGATAGAATTGAAATTTGTTGGTCTTATTGAAGGGAATTCGTAAAAGCCCAATTTCTTTCAAAAGTTTGCTGACAATTGTAACTTTCTTGCTGTGAAAATATACTTCGGCAACTGGTAATTCAGGTGATATAATTATTTGTTCTAAAACTTCCATTGAAAGTAAGCAAAATGCATGGAATATCTGAGAATCCACTATTTCGAATTTACAGATGGCATTTCCAAAGCCAGTCCTTTTGAATATTTCAGTGAGAAGAGCATTCACCCCTACTGTCAGGTACTGCTTGAAGTTTTGTCCTACTTTTGAGTTTATGACGTTTTCTGGCAAACTCGTTAAAAGAACGCAAAGTTTCACAAATGACTCATATCCATCGAAAAATTGATGCGTAAAGTCAGAAGTGAATTTCGTTACAACTTTCAAGTAGAAGGAATTGATTTTAAGTATCCTTTCAATCTTGGTATAAGATCGCAAATTATCATCTGTTGTGTTTTCTAAAATTATCAAAATACTCTGATAAATTTCATCGCAAAGGAAATCAACAGCGAAACTAATCCATGGAATTGGAATATTATTGTTTATGACGAAAGTGTCAGTAAAATGATATGTATGATAGGAGTATGAACTGCTTGGATGACAATAGCTAATGCATCATATAATCTATCTAATTTTGATGTGATGCTCAACAGTTTGGTGGCAGATTGTTCATTCAAAGTACAATCGAGTATCTTCTACGTACCCCTGATAGCCGATTCAATAAAACACCGGTAAATAATCTCAAGACGTGAGTATCAACCGTCTTTAAGCCTTCAGGTTTAGCAAGTGTTTCCAACGCTAAGTCCAAATGTTCATCATTTTCTTGGTCAAGAGATCTTAATGGCTCAATACATAACTGTAGTCCGTTATTGATGGATTGTGTCTCTGCAGCTCTGACGAAGGCGGCCAACAATCCAGCAAAAAGTGGTCCATATTCGTCCATTTAGTGATGATCGGATGCCTTAGGAGGTGAGTGGAATTGAAGGTATGCAGCTTGCGACGATGGCGACTTTGTATCCGCGCACACACTTTCTACTTCTGGTATGCTAAGCTTAACTAAATATGCCGCTTAAATTAATTTCGTCGATTTTCTCAATTGTTCTAAGTATGGAATTATATTTTGCAACTACACCAAGAATCACTTTATTTTGCTGACGAGTAGATAGCAGCCGCGAAATTGCCAAAGAAAATCGCCGACCGCTCTTGCGTGACGGCCACCACTCACACTCTCCACTGCCATGTGGCTGTCACTTCACCTTGACATCCCACGACAAAATTGACGTGGGATGTGCCCTCGTCACAACCAACGTGAAATGACAAGCCACCTAGCAGCAAGGTGTGTTAGTAGTGGCCGCCAGCGGCGTCGCATAATTCATTACAGAACGTATGCGAAATACTCGTATATACCTGTCTTTACATACCGAGTGGGGTGCAGCTGGATCCCAAGGAACAAAATTCACTATAATTCGTTACAATAAATAGCAATTTATAAAAACTTTTTTTATACCAAATTAGGAATATATTTTAGAAACATAGCTGAAAAGAAATTAAGAAAAAAAATTTATTACAGCAAATAACCCCAAAAGGGGGATTAGGGGGGAACTGCACTCCGCTCGGCTTTATGAAGGTTAAGGCCTATTTAGATGTGGCTGCAGACTCTAAATCTAGTGAAGTACAAACAATTTTCAGGCACCAAGGAACGTACAAAATTCGTCTCTCCTTTGGGATTAAAACAGCACCTTCGGAATTCAACCAAATTATGTACCAAATCGCGACCTACTGGACACAGCATATTATTTTGACGATATCATTGTCAAAAATAGGCGAAAATAAAGAGGAGAACAGAGGAAATCTTTTCAAGTACCAAAACCAACTTAAAAATTCGAAATCTAGATTTTGGAATACACCATCGAGTACAGCAAGATTTTCAAGTCTCCTTCGAAGATGAAAGCAGTAGCAGACATGC